>PVIA01003140.1:0-179877 GCA_004024845.1 Tonatia bakeri | reverse complement strand
AAAACTAAAAAAAAAAAAAAAAATAAGGGCACATGGACAAAACCAAGGGGGAAGGTGGAAACAACAGTGGTAGGTGAGTTTGGCTCAGGCTGGGAGGAGTGGTGCTGGGAAAATACAGACAACTGTAATTGAAGAACAATAAAATATTAAAAAAAAAACAGCTATGAGACATTTACACAATGCAATACTACTTGCTTGTAAAAAAAAAAAGAAAGAACGAAAGTTTTACCCTTTGTGGCAGTATGGATGGACTTGGAGAACATTATGCTAAGTGAAATATTCCAGTTAGAGAAAGAAACATACCATACTATTTCACTTATATGTGGAATGTAATGAACAAACCAAACTAACAAGGAAAATGGGGACAGACTTGTAGATGGAGAGCAGGATGACAGCTATGGGTGGGGAATGGTGGAAGGGTAGGGGGTGGAGGGATTGATTAAATAGGAAAAGGGACTCATGGACATGGATAACAGTGTGGTGATTGGTGGGGGAGGGGGAGTGAGGGGACTAAATGGTAATAGGAAAAAAATACAATAAAGATTAAATTTTTTTAAAAAGTCATCCATATGCCTATCATATTATCCAACCATTCCATTTCTAGGTATTTTACTCAGAAGAAATGAAAGTATATGTCTATACAAAAACTAATACATAAATACAATAAATCAGGTACACCTGTCTGTTAATAAGAAAGATTGTTTGGCTAAGTCTGGGATGTATAAAAGAAAGATTACAGAGATTGTACTCTAATGCTATTTGTATTAGTATTGTCCAGAGAAATAGAACCGACAGGATGGAGAGAAAGAGACAAAGAGAGAGAGATTTTAAGGAATTGGTTCATGTAATTGTGAGAGTTTGCAAGTCTGAACTTTGAAGTTTAGGCTGGCAAACTGGAAATCCCATCAGGAGTTGATGTTCAGTCCTGGACTTTGCAGGACAGTCTGGAGGCAGAATTTCTTTCTCTTCTGTTGAAATCAGACTCCTCTTAAACCTTTCAACTGACTGGATAAGGCCTATATACATTATGAAGGGTAATCTGCTTTATCCAAAGTCTACTTGTTTAAATCTAAAATAAATTGCCTTCACAGCATCATCTAAATTGTTTGATCAATAAAATGGGCTCTATGGCCTAGGGACCTGCACACACAAAATTAGCCATTGCAGTCACATACACAAAGAAGACAATATTTTGCACAGCAAAAGGTCTCAAACTTAAGCAGGTACAAGAACACCCTTGAGGCTTGCAAAAGCACAAGCTACAGGGACTCCATCCCTGAGCTTCCAAATCAATAGAGCAGGGCTGCCTTTGTAACAAGTTCCCAGTGATGCTGATAGTGTCAGTCCAGGTACCACAATCAGAGAACCCCTGCTGTGTAGTGTGATATCTACTTTGCCCTAAGTGATGACACTAAAGCATCATAAAGCATCATAATCATCACAAAAATACATTTCTGATCTGTATTTTCTGTATAATAATTTGAAACTTCTCCCAGTGTGAAAGAATTACTGTCCCAGCCATCCCGCGGCATTCATCTTGGCTGCAGATGTTTATTAAACACACGTAATACACAGAACCTATCATAATTCTGTGGGGATAATAGAGAGCATGGCCACCCCCTCTAGTGGGGGGCACACTGTTCCTTTACCCCAGTGGGTTTTTATTGAGAACGTAGACTCAATTTGTGGATTCACAGTCTGGCAGAAAGGATCAAAGGGCACAGGTAACTTACAAAGATGCTAACAGAATCCCTGTTGTGATTCCAGGCAGAGATTGGAGTTTTATCATATGAAAGGATTACACAGCTCAAAGGGCTAGTTTTGGTTTCCTGTCTGTGCCTTTAAATTCTAAGTTAATAACATCCTCCAGCAAACAGATCTCACAGGATCTTGCATATTCTATGTCCCAGACCTGATTACCCTGGGGGTCCGCTGTCTCCTGTCTGAGCTGCCCCTTTGGCTATTTGCTTAGCCCTGAGAAGGGCAGGAGACAGAGGCAGCCAGGAGACTTGGATTTAAGTACAAAGACTCAGGCTCAGAGAGGGCAAGGATTGATGTTGATCACCCCTTCCATTCCACAGCCCCTTCATTTCCACAGCCTCGTGAGTCCCATTCCAGAGGCTTTTTACATGATCAGCACCTGTATTAAGGCCAATTCTCCATTTTAGAGAATTGTTACCTGTCATTGGTTAACTGATCAAGCATTAAAGACCAGCACAGAACAGGTAGAGTTCATGCCAGGGGAATAAGTTTTGTCTCCTTAGTGGCTCCTGGTCTGGAGGTCTCTCACTCAACCTAAGTCACAGGGAGTCACAGCTTCCTGAGACCAGGCAGGGCAGCACCCAACACTCTAGCATTTAAGTTTTAATAAGAAAAACTGTCCTTTGAACCCCTAGAAAAATGTGCACCCAGATCTGAACCTCTATAATATTACATTAAAAAGTTGTAATCACATATCTTTAATAATTTATTAATTTAATAAATTTAAATTGACTTGATTATGATTTCAAAGCAATAGAGCCATGTCACTACTAGTCAGCCTTCACAGGGCTGATGTGTGTGGAAAGACACTAGGAGTTAGGACACATGGGTTGGGCAAGGTCACAGATCTAACAGTCTGTAGAACTTACCAAGGCTAGAGCTCAATTTTCATATTCATGAAATGAGACAGTTGGCTTGAGTCTTTCCCAGACCTATTAACTCTTTCACCCAGGTATTTTTGTGTCTTGATTCAGTTCAGTACAGACATTCAGGTAGTGCTGTTGAAAGGAACAGGCTGCTCTGTAACATAAGAAGTTGCCTGTCAAAGGGGGAGTCCAAGTTTGAGGATCCTTAGTGAAAATTTCACAGAGGGGATTCAGTGAGCAGGTAGGATACTTCCACTCCTCTCACACTGAAGTTCTACAAATCCCTAAATTCCAGCCCGAATTCCTGGGGAAAAGCTTAAAAAGCTTAAATATAGAATGCCATGCTTATCATAATTATTATGGAAATCCATTGTAAAAATAAAACTAATCCCGCTCATAGATCTTATGTGCAGAAATCCAAAACCATGTTCTTAAAGCTGTTTCAGGGTTTTAGAAGACAAAATTAAGTAAATAAATATATAATAGTCTCTACACCTTCAGCAAAACTGTTCCAAGAAGTCTTAATCTGAAACTGAATGTCACATGTAATCCTGCCAAGGCTTGGCAGGGCCTCAGTCAGAGAATGGTTTACATTCCATCAAGAAAAGCAGCTTTAGGGTCTGAGGAACCAGAAGCCTTAGTAGGACCCTACCTGGGTCCTGGGTAGATAGGCAGTAGGGTTCCTCTGGGTGGGCTCAAGGAGAACAAGTGAAATAATGATCATCCAGTCCAAAAGGTAGCTCTCCCCACACTCTGAACCTATCTTCATTATCCCTTAGACAGTGTCACTGCTGGAGACACCAGCTTGTGCAACAAAGCAAAACTCCATTTATTCACTGCGAAGCTGTGACTCCCACTGTGTCACACAAAGATCAACTCTGAAATTTAGTCTGTGCTTTTGAGAGTTATTGGACATAATCTTTAGCTTGGAATCAGAAGACCTGGGTTTAAGACCACACTCTTTGAGGGCTCTGTGATTTGGGCAAGTTAAATCGCTTCTGTGAACCTTTGTTTCCTCATCAGTAAATGAAGTTGAAATACCTGTTCCTGTATATCCTATCCTGTGAAGTTATTAAGGTGCAACTCCCATACTGCTCGATATGTACAGGACATACAGTCCAAAGAAAGCATCAGATCCAACCTGAATGGTTTTCTAGTATATATCACAAAAACAAATATAATGCATAAAGTATTAGTAACCTTTCCCCTACATCAGCTCAGAAGTGTGTAGAAGAAGAACTCTGAATTATTTGTGGAGTGCAGCCAGGAACCAAGAGGACAGCTATAAGGGACAGGAAGTGGTCCTGAAAGGGACCTGGCCAGAGCTTTTGGGGAAGATCAGATAAAGGACTGTGTCCTGTTAAAGGGGGTGACAGAGAAGGCCATGGTGGCAAAAGAGTAATGAATCCATCCTTTCATGAGACCGTTGTTGTGCGTTGTCTTCCTCATATGCTGGCCCTCCAAAAGACATTAAGTCTTATGTTAATATGAAACACTTTTGGAACTGAAAATGCATTTGCATGGATTCACCACAGTGTTAGGACTTGACCTTAACACCAAGGCAAGGAGACCCAGATAACTTTTGCTTGTGTATACTTAAATTAAGAATCAATGCATTTTAGCATAAAAGATAAGGCTCCTATGTGCATACATGTAGGCACAGTAATAATATTCTTTTTAAAATTATTTTATTGTTGTTTAAGTACAGTTGGCAACATTTGTCCCCCAACACTACCCCCAGACTCAGCAATCCCACCTCCTTTCCCTGATTCCAACCCCACAAATTTTGTCCATGTGTCTTTAATAACTATTTCTGAAAACCCTTCCCCTCTCACACCCCATTATCCCCTCCCACCTCCCCTCTGGTTACTATCAGATTGTTCTTAATTTCATTACCTCTGGTTATATTTTGATTGCTGTTTTCTTTTGTTGATTATGTTCCAATTGAAGGTGAGATCATATGCTATTTGTGTCTCACCCCCTGGCTTATTTCACTTACCATAATGCTCTCCAGTTCCATCCATTCTGTTGCAAAGGGTAGGAGCTCCTTCGTTCTCTATGCTGTGCAGTATTCAACAGTGTAAATGTACCATAGTTTTTTTACCCACTTATTTACTGAAGGGCACTTAGTTTGCTTCCAGCACTTTATTATAAGTGTATGGTTAGTGCTGCTATGAATATTGAGGTGCCTAGGATCTTTTGAACTGGTGTTTCAGGGTTCTTAGGATATAATCCCAGTAGTGGAATTGCTGGGCCAAAGGCAGTCCAAGTTTTAGTTTTCTGAGGAAATTCCATACTGTTTTCCACAGTGGCTGCACCAGTCTGCATTCCCACCAACAGTGTACTAGGGTTCCCTTTTCTCCACATCCTCTCCAACATTTATTGTTTGTTGATTTCTTTATGATGACCATTCTGACTGGTGTAAAGTGGTAACTCCTTGTGGTTTTAATTTGCATCTCTCTGATGGCTAGTGATGCTGAGCATCTTTTCATATGTCTCTGGACCCTCTATATATCCTCCTTGGAGAAGCATCTGTTCAGGTCTTTTATGCACTTTTTAATTGGCCTATTTATCTTCCTAGTGTGGAGTCGTGTGAGTTCTTTACATATTTTGGAGGTCAAACCCTTGTCTGAGCTACCATTGGCAAATATATTTTCCCATATAATTGGTTCTCTTTCCATGTTAATGTTGTTTTCTTTAGCCATTCAGAAGCTTTTTAGTTTAATGAGGTCCCATTTGTTTATTCTTTCATTTATGTCCCTCGCTTTAGGGGACATATCCATGACAATGTTGCTGTGTGGAATGCCTGAGATTTTCCTGCTGATGTTTTCCTCTAGGACTTTTATGGTGCCAGGACTTATATTTAAATCTCTTATCCACCTTGAATTTATTTTTGTGTATGGTGTAAGTTGGTGATCAAGTCTCATTTTTTTCACATGTAGCTGTCCAGATCTCCCAACACCATTTGTTGAAGAGATTATTTTTACTCCATTTTATGTTGCTGCTCTCTTTGTCAAATATTAATTGACCATAGAAATTTGGGTTTATTTATGAACTCTCTATTCTTTTCCATTGGTCTATGTGTGTGTCCTTATGCCAATGCCAGGCTGTTCTGATTACAGTGGCCTTCTAATACAGTTTGATATCAGGTATTGTGATCCCTCCTACTTTGCTGTTCTTTCTCAAAATTGCTGCAGCTATTCAGGGTCATTTATGGTTCCATAGAAAATTTTGAAATGTTTGTTCCATATCTGTGAAATAGGTCATTGGTACTTTAATAGGGATTGCATTGAATCTATAACTTGCTTTGGGTGGTATGGACATTTTGATTATGTTAATTCTTCCAATCCATGAACATGGTACATGCTTCCATTTGTTTGTGTCTTTCTTAATTTCTTCCTTTAGTGTTGTATAGTTTTCTGAGTACAGGTCTTTTACCTCCTTGGTTAGCTTTATTCCTAGGTACTTTATTTTTCTTGTTGCTGTATCAAATGGGATTCTTTTCCTGATTTCTCTTTCTGATATTTCATTATTGGTGTACAAAAATGCCCTTGATTTCTGAATATTAACTTTGTATCCTGTTGTTTTGCCAAATTCACTTATTAGGTTGAATAGTTTTTTCATGGAATCTATAGGATTTTCTGTGTACCCTATCATGATGTCTGCAGACAGCGACAGATTTTCTTCCTCCTTTCTAATTTGGATGCCTTTTATTTCTTTCTCTTCTCTGGTTGCTGTCGCTAGGACTTCCAATACTATGTTGACTAGACTAGACTATTCTATTTCTTTGATGCTTCTTTCATCTGTGAAGTTCCTTATTCCCCCTTCCATTTTAACTGAGAGCCTTGCTGGATAGAGTAGTCTTGGTTGCAGGCCTTTGTTTTTCATTACTTGGAATATTTTTTGCCATTCTGTTATGGCTTGGAGAGTTTCCATTGAGAAGTCAGCTGCTAGTCTTATTGGGGCTCCCTGGTATGTTACTTCCTGTTTCTCCCTTGCTGCCTTTAAAGTTCTTTCTTTGTCTTGTAATTTTGCCATTTTAATTAAAATGTGTCTTGAAGTGGGTCTCTTTGGGTACTTCTTGATTAGGATCCTCTGTGCTTCCTGGATTTGTGTGACTTTTTCTCTCAACACATTAGGGAAGTTTTCCATCATTACTTTTTCAAACACATTTTCTATCCCTTGCTCTTCTTCTTCTCCTTCTGGTATCCCTATCATATGGATAGTATTATGTTTCATGTTGTCCTGCAGTTCCCTGAACACCTCTTTGTTCTTTCTGAGTCTTTTTTCTTTCCTTGCTCTTTCTGGGTGTTTTTTTCTACCTTGTTCTCCAGCTTGATGATTTAATCCTCTGCTTCATCTAGCCTGCTTTTGATTCCTTCTGCTGTGCTCTTCAATTCAGAAATTGTAATCTTCATTTCCTCTTGGCCCTTTTGATAGTTTGTATTTCCTTTTTCATGTTGATGTAGTTTGCAGTGAGTTCATTGTAGAGTTCCTGGGGTTTTTGGTGATTTTCAGTGAGCTCATTGAGCTTCTCCATAACCATTGCTTTGAACTCAACATCTGATAGTTGACTTGCCTCTGTTTCATTTGGCATTCTTCCTGAAGCTTCCTCTTTTCCTTTCATTTGGGTATTGTTTCTTTGTCTTCCTATTGTTTGTGAGACTCTTCTTGTTAGCTTCATCTTCTTAAATTGATGTGCCCTGGCTCCCTGGATTTGTGGTGTGAACTTCTACAGTAGCAGACCTGTGAGATTCAGTAGTGCAGCCTCCTTGATCTCCTGAGCTCGCTGCTCTTGGGCTGTCATTTATTTTGGCTCTCGGGATGTATCTGGGTTTTGATTGTTGTTGGGTCTTTCTTTGGTGTTTCCTTCCCTCCAGCTGGTTAACTGAGGGTCACTCCACTCAACACATCTTGTATGCTGCTGTGCAGATGCGGACAGGTTGTGTCAAAGCTGTTCTTCTGTCTTTCCTAGGTTTTGAGGGTTCTCTCTTGCTATTGCTCAGTTGTTTGTTCTGGGTTATTTCTCCACCATCTGGTTGTAATTCCAGATTGGTCCTGGGTTGAGGTTAGTGTGGCTTCCACTCACTCCTTCACTTCCTTCCATTGTTATCTGTTGGTGGGTTTCCTCTTCTACCATGTATATTGCTGTTCACAGCTCCCACTTACCCTTTAAGTGGTCAGTGAGAAGGGAAGACAAAATGGATTAAAGCAGTGGGAGTGAATTGTATGGGATCTGAAGTACCAACCGGTAGAGTAGAGATAGGAGATCCTTTGGATAAGTATGGTGTTAACCATGATATTTCACCTAACTAGCCACTTTTAGAATGGGTGGAAAAAAGATAAGATTCTTGTTAGAGTGGGGGAAAGTTGTGAGTTGCATTCAGAAAACAGTGAGTTTGTGGGAGGTCAGATTATAAGATATAGTGAGAGTAAAGTATAGGAAATAAGTATAGTATGCAAGAGAATAGAGTTAACCACAACAGAAAGAAAGTTCTGGAAGACAGTGAAAGGAGGTTAGACCTGGGAGGGGTGTTGTGTAGTATTGACACTTGTATGGAACTGTGATTATTTCCAATAGTAATGGAGCAACAATCATATGGCAGAATCTATGTGATCTGAATAACAAGAATAGGAAGTACAGAACCTAGAGCAGTGTGGTATTGGAACACAAGTGAAGTGAAAGGAGGAAAATTAAAAATATACCATGAAAGAGAGAAGAAGGAAAGCCAGTCAAACAGTGAAATTTAACAAATAAAATGACAAAAAAAACTAAACAGAAAGAAGAGAAATTTTTAAATGCTAATAAAATAAAAGAAGTAAAATAATGAAATAAGAAGAATAATACAAATAAACAATAACATGCAAGTGCTTGGAAGAAAAAGTGAAATTTGCCTCAGTTTCTCAATTGTTGGGATTAGCCTTGTGATCCTTCTTTGGGTCTAACTCTTGTCCTTTCGCAGCTGCAGGTCTTATTGCCTCACTTGGAGAAAAAATATTTTAAAAAATAAAAATAATATATATTTGGTGAGGTTTGTAGTTTTATAATTTCTTTTTTGAAAAAAGAGAAAATTTATAAGATGTAAAGGTCTCACACAATACATTATCACTGATGACTGTTCTCTTTACATGGGCACTGGCTTGGCCAATGTTAGGATGAGGATGGAGAGCATCAAAGTATTTGAGACCCATCCATAATGGATACACTGAAATAAACCACAGTGTGAAAAGAGAACTTGATGACAAATGATATTGGCCCAGCCTGCTCCAAAAGTAAGCAAAGGCAGTATAGGGCCCAACAAAGCCTTCTTGTGGGTGAGGCACAGTTGTATGCCCTGCTGTCATAAATTATATATATATATATATATATATATATATATATATATATATACACACACACACACACATATATATATACACACACACACACATATATACATGTATATATGTATATATGTATATATGTGTGTATACATACATACACACACACACACACACACACACACACATATAATCTCCTCCTGCTGACTTTAAATGCCCCAGGGAGTTCTGCTGGTCTTTCTTTGTGCAGCAGGCTGAGGGGGTTGGGTGTTGCTTTTCTCTCTTCCTATGGTTTTGTGAGGATGGGAGCCAATTCTGGGCCACACTCTTCACAATTTTCCAGCCTCCAGCCCAGTTCTTCAGTTTGCTGCTGGGCCCCCAGTGCCCTTCTGTGCCAGGACAGTGCCTTCAAGCCACCAGTAGTGCTGTCCTTGAGGTACACCAGTTAGGGGCAACTCACATACCACCTTCTTGCTCTTTGCTGTCCTAGGTGCTAGGCACTCTCCAAGTCTCTTCAGGATATTTCAGTTCCCCCACTGAGTTAAGTCTTTCTGGTGACTGCTAACTCCCTGAGCCCTGCTGCTCTCCTCTGATGGCGGGTACCTCCTCCTTCCTCTTGAGAGCCAGTCTGACAGGGTAGGGAGAGGGTGCCACCATGGCTGGGATTAGGGTGCAGCTGTGGCAGTGGCTGCAGCAGTAGGGGCTGGCACATGCCCCTGAGGCTGCAGCATGGGGTAGGGGGCAGTATGTGGTCACAGTTGTGGTGGCAGGGGCAGCAGCTGCAGACGTGTTCCTTAATGAGCCACCAAGAGCCTTTTTTTTTTTTAAATAAAATCCTCCTGTTCAAGCCTGCTACTCCTAACAAGTTCCTAGCCTCTCACATAGCCCAACTTTCCAACCAGATCAGAGACTATCTGGGTCAGGGTCCATCACAGTTCAACTCTTCTTTCTTCTCCAGGCATCATCTGGCTCTCCAATTTCTCTGATAATGACCCAGTTCACACCCACAGTCTCAGTGCACAAACACTGCCCCCTGTGCATCTGCCACTTCATCTTTATTCCCCCCAGCGACTTCAAGCATCCAGTTCCATCCTGGTACCACTATATGCTCCCTGTTTGACAGGGAAAGGAGCCGTTGACCTGGATCTCTTTCAAGAATCCTTCCAGCAGGTGCCAGACCCGGGGCTGCAGCAGCCCTAGTTCCTGCACTGGTCCCAGGGACTTTACCATCCCAAAGCAATCTCATCATCTGATTTTTCAATGTCCTCTCCAGTTTTGGCCTCCAACCTTCATATATGCTGGGATACCATTGGCTGTTCACTCTGTTCCTCAGAAGATCAGCTAGGTGTTCCAACTGTGTGCAGGGGAAGTGGACTCCACTCCCACTTACCTCACCACAATTTTCCATAGATAGATTCTCCATAATATTCGATAATATAAATAATTATTGATGTTTCTATATACTGTATAATTTCCAAAACATTTATACCTACCCAATATACAACATATGCCTGGGGGAAAAAATCCAGTTGCTATTAATTTAACAAGAACAGTTTGAATCACATTGATGTAACCTGACAACCAAGGAGACTGGACTGGATTGCACATGTGTAAACAATGAAGACTTCACTGTACTAGTCAGTGGAGGTGGTAGACACCACTGAGTGAGCATGTGTGCTATGTGGCCATCACATTCAAAATGACTGACCATGTAGAGCAATGAATCTGCATCAAATTTGTGTTCAACTTGAACATGTCTCCATGGAAACTATTCAGATGATTCAGAAGGCCACGGCTATGGGCAACTGGTTATTGACAGCTTCATCATAACTATCTGCCCACTCATGCATCATGTCTCATGCAGAAATAACAAATCATCCAGGTGACTCAGCCCCCCTATAGCCCATATTTGGTGCCCTACAATTTCTTGCTTTTCCCAAAACTAAAATCATCTTTGGAAAAAAAAGATATTTTAGACCATTGATGAGATTTAGGAAAATATTATGAAGCAGCTGATTGCTATTGGAAGACCTGTGTGAGGTTCTAAGGTGCCTATGTTGAAGGGGACTGAGGCATCATTGAACTATCCACAATGTCTCTTGTATCTTGTATCTTCTTCAATAAATATCTATTTTTCATATTACATGGCTGGATACCTTCTGTACAGACCTTGTATTTCCAGAACATTTTCATCTATCCAATTAGCAAAGTAGAGACTATGTTCCCCTCTCATAGTGCAATACTGAACAGGGTGGTCACTTTTCCTAAGCAGAATAACTATAAGAATTCCATGTCCAATTAGAATGGGTAAGGAGAGCTTTGAGATTTTTTAATGATGGGAAGATGTTGGATCATCCTGCTTCTATGAGATAAGGATGATTCTGACTTCATAGCCTGCACCATAGTCATGTTTGTGCAGTGACAGGATCCCACATAGACATAAATATAGGTTTATCCTCATACATAGATACATATGTACACACATACATATTTTAGTTAACTAGATACAGCCTTGTCTTGCTAGAGAGAGTAGTTTTGTCTCTTGAACTCTAACTCTTCCACCATGCAGAGAGAACCAGTAAATGTTGGTTCATGAAAAAAAGAATGGCACTGAGAGCATGGTGGGCTTCTCTTGTGTTTCCAGACTGCTGGATGAAAACAAAAGCCCTCCTCTGATTAGCTATACCTTCATACTAAGGTGAATGAGTTGTGAGAGGGAAGGGGACTAGCACTGTAGATAACCAGAATTTTTAATCCTACCTTAAAGACAACTCATGGTCCCACCTCTAGTTCCCCAGTGATATCTGAACTTCTGTAACTAGGCTCTTGCCAGCATCTCCCTCCCCCGTCACCAGGAAATCAAGTTTACCTCATTACCTAAAGCTGCTATCCTCCTTCCCACACATACATGGTTATAACACAGTTGCATCTCAGTTCTGGCCTCACTCCGTTCACATCAGCCCAGTTTGTCTGTATTTCACACTTTGGTTTATCAATGTGCCTTGAGAGAGCACAACAGCAGAGTGCACTTTTTAAAGGCAATACAGTTATCATAAAGGGATAGAGGGGAAAATTTGGAGTATGAAAGGGAGTTGGAAACCTGTAGCACTAGCTATAGGCTGTGGACTCTTAGAATGTAGAGCCACAAACACCATGGTCCCTGCCAATGGGCCACGAAGGGGAAGATGAAATCAATGGGTCAAAGTCCTGCCCTGGAAATAAAATCTAAGACCCACACCTGTGTGAAAGGTGGCCTATCCTCTCAGGCAGGATGGTGTCCCCCAAAACTCCCATTATTTATGTTTAGTTCTTACTACTCCCATAAAGTAAGGGATTGTGAAACAAGAGCAAGAGAATCAACTGGGCAGAACTTATACCACACACTGGGTGGACTCAGGTATAAAATGTGGATGAGTATAAAATACAAATGACTCCTGCATCTGTGGAAACACTATTTCACTTGGGCCAGTGGAACAAGCAACCCTTCATGGGGAGACCCCCAGCCTCTAACCTGTTGAGGGTGCTGTTTCTCTTTGTTTCCCTCTGAGTTTCCTACCCTACCAGTATGACACAGTGTCCAAAAGCTCAGTCACAGCTCTGCCCACTGCATTTCATAGTTATCTTCCAGGTAGAAAGGCTTCTGCTCCAAATTTCTCCCCTTCCCTTCCTCCAGGGTCACTGCTCCTTACTCTTATCCCCAAAGCTACTTAACTCCTGCATGGAGCAAAGACCACCAAAGAAGTATCCCTCACTAGAAGTGTGAGTGACAGTGCTCTGTGCCACTACATGCAGTATAATTTTTATATTGAAGGGCATATGAGAAGCTGGCATCCCAGACTCCTTCCAAAAGGAAAGAAAAAATAGCAATTCTCTCATTAATCAGAGTAACAGGCAAATCAGAGAATTTGTTAATACCACACCAAAGCTTGAATTATCATTAGTGAGAGATTGGTATTCTATCTGACCACATCTAACAAAGTAACTGGATAATTTTTAAATGTTTATTTGTAAGGCCCTGGCTGGCGTAGCTCAGCGGATTGAGCGCAGGCTGTGAACCAAAGCATCGTAGGTTCGATTCCCAGTCAGGGCACATGCCTGGGTTGCAGGCCATGGCCCCCAGCAACAGCACATTGATGTTTCTCTCTCTCTCTCTCTTTCTCCCTCCCTTCCCTCTCTAAAAATAAATAAATAAAATATTTTAAAAATAAAAAAATGTTTATTTGTAATGCTGGGCCAAGATCTAGAAAATATATAAATGAAAAACTCAGATCCATCTGAACTTGCCATTTTCAATTGATCTAATGGCTCATTTTTATTTAATCTACTAATTAGGAGACAGCAAAGAATTCCAAGTAATAATATCCTTTGTCTTTCAGAATGGTTATAGGATTTTCAGATGGTATATTGAAAGGTATAACAAACAGATGCAAGCCTGGAAATAAAATAAAGCAAGGGTGTTTGAAGGTCAAAAATAGATGTTGCACAGCAAGGTTTGGGTTAACAGCTGTGGTGGAAAACAAACAGCTCTTTATGGCCAGACTGGGTTGAGAAAACAACCAGATCACAGACCTATTCCCAAAGGCCTTGGAGCAATCAGCAGCTGGGAGTGTGCTGGGAATCTGAGAGACAGTAGCCTGCTAGCATGGAAAGGCCAGTGTATGTGGCGTGGTGGGATAGGGGGTATAAGTTCTTCTGCACTATCCACCAAGCTGCAGTGATGTCTCAGGAGGGGCTCAGGTGCACCTGGCCTGGTGGGAAAGTTGATGTGAGGCAGCAGCATCTCTGCCCACCACAAATGTCCTTTACCAAGAAGCTCTAGGCCCTTAGCCTTCCAGAGCCTCAAATCTGGGATCCATGCTCAGATGGTTCATGTATGTAGTATGGAAGAAAACACATGTGCTTTCAAAGCAGACAGACCTGTGTGTGGAAGCAGACATTCAGATCCCAGTGATGCCTCTTTTTAGCTTTGCCACTTTTTAGTTGTGATGTTGATAAAGCCTCTCAATATCCCTTAGTCTGAATGTCTTCATCTGTGAGAGCATGTTTATTTTGGGATGTTATGTGGGTTATGTATGTTGTAGAAAGTTCAAGTAAGTTGTAGATGGTGTATAAGGAAGGAATTAAGACAGTGAGAGTGAAAAGGAAATAAGAGGAACAGTAAGCATCTAAGTCTTTGAAACACTGAAAATTCTAGACCTAGGAAATACTAGGTCCTGAGAACAATAGGGTAATTAACCTGCTCAAACTCATTGCAGTTTGCAGAAACAGCAGGGGGTCCGTCTTTCCAAGCAGACACTACATCAGGTGCTCTATAGGCCCCTCCCCTCACTGGGGAATCAGCAAAGAATGTTCAATCTTGAGGCCTTCAGCTACTTAGTCTGTTCACAAGAAATCAAGAGTAATAATGGCCTAGAATATATCACACAAACCACTCAGGCTCTCTTGGAAAAGTGGGGGATTCAGCATAAAACAGGTATCCCCTATAATCCTACAGTTCAAGCAATTGTTGAAAGAGCTCACCAAACGTTTAAAACATTATTGAGTAAACAAAAAAGAGGGAGACAGGAAACATTCCCCAGGATTTTAACCATGCTGGGAATATATACATACATTTTTTTTTAATTCTGATGATAATTTAAAGTCACCCATAGACAAACACCTTGTGCAAAACAGGCCTGCAGTCCCACATACCTTGGTCTTATAGAAAGACCTGTTGGGGAGAGAAAATGAGAAGGCCCAGTTGCACTATTAACTTGGGGAAGGAGGGTGTGCTTGTTTTTTGTCTCCAAAAGGACCTTTGGAGCCACTGACAAAGAGGGTGAAGCCATATCAGAAAAGGCTCCTGGCAGTGACCCATCTCCACCCCAGTTGGACTCTTCTGATCCAGGATTCTTTAAGCTGTACATCACCCACCCTGAAGTGAAATTCCATCCAGTACTCCTGGATTGATATTCAACATCACCTTAGAGGGACTTTTTCTACCAATTTAAAAGGACAAATTGATAAATTGCAGCTAGAATTACATCAGCAGTTGCAGGACATTCAACACTTAACCAAGCAAGAAATTTTTCAAACCCTCTGTGACAATCTCACTAGCTAAACCCCCAAAATTGATTTGATGGGCTTAATCTGAGAATGTGGATCTTTGGAGCAACTAATTGCTTACTAATTATAATAGTGCTTTGTGTACTTTGCTGCATTTGCAAATTATTTCCCCAGGGTCATGTAAGAGACCAGCAAATAGCAAGCTTTGTGGGATCTATAGCAGTCCTAACTAAAAACAATGGGGGAAATATAGGGAACTGTTCACATGGCGTGGGAATGTAGCCCAGCTCCCACTCAGAAAAGCCAGTGAGAAGTGAGGTCTAGCACACAGGAGCCACACCCATGGGTAGGTTTTCCCTTGGGAAATCAGGCCTGCATTGTACCTAGGCTGTTAGGAGACTTGATTTTGCTAAAACTCCCTCACCCTGAATTGAAGCAGCAAGTGCTTACTGTAACTTCCTAAGATCTGTGCTGAAACTCCCAAGTATGGAGTGTAACCTGTTCAACCACTTTTCCCTTTGGTCTGTAACATCCTTCTCTTTGAAGTAATTAGTAGCATTCTTTCCTTTGTTATCTGTAAAAGGTAATCACCTATAGCAAACTTGTGCATAGTAAAAGAGGGCCATCCTCAATGTAATGTACCCAGAAAAGCAATAAAAATCTGTCCAGGCAGGGGCTAGGGCCCTCTCTCTCACTTAGAAAGCAGCCATGCTGTCCCTTTTTCTCCACAGGACTTCTGTAGTCCACGGGAATTTGTTCATTGCAGCCACAATACATGGGCCCTGCTGGCCAAGGTCTGTATCAAGGGCACAGTGGCATCCACCTTGCAGAGGACCTGGGATAACCTAGCACCCAATAGCCTTAGCTGTTTGCATCCTCTTCTGTTTCCAATTGCACTCAAATTTCATAGCCTATTTCAGGGCCCCTGCCACCCTACAAACACTGAAGACAGATCTGTGGCTAATTCCTCTCCTTATACTCAGAGTGGCTCCAGGTGGGCGTTCTTAGAGAATCACTTTCTGTTCACACTGGCCTCAAATACTCCACACAAAGCTCCAGAGGCCACTAACAAGCTCAAATTATTTCCCCAGGAGCCACCTCCCACCCTCTGCTTCAAACCTAATGCCTATTTGAATTTCCTAGGTTCTAGCCACTGTAACTATCTCAAATCTCTTCTTTCCTCCCCCCATCCCTCCTTCCTTCTTTCCTTCTATTTGCACTTATTTTCCTTCCTTTTTTGTCCCATTTCTCCCTCCCTCTCTTTCCTTGCCTTATTTATTCCTGTTGATGACTGTTTGCATGGCATTACAAGCTCTGGTCTCATTTTATGCCCAAAGACACTGCCCATCATCTAGTTGCCTGACTCCCAAATTCTTCACTCAGAGTTCTGGGAAGTCTTGCCCTCCATCAGACCCTGCTTCTTTGCATCTAGACACTATCACACAGTTGGCAACTGTAATGGACATTCATTACAAAAGTGAAGTGGGGGAGGTGAGTATATAACCTTAGTGAGATCCTAAATATCTGCCTGCTCCAGTCTTGGTTCAAAAGCCCACCCTTCAATCCCATGGGCCAACTCACATCATTCCAATGCATCCTCTCATGTTTAAGTTACCAAAATAGGCCACTGTTGTTTCCAACCAAAGAACTATATGGCACCTAGTTAAAGAGGGATCAGGGGACACTGTCCAGAAGGGAATGAGATTATCCCAGTTGTCACAGTGAGAAATGACCAGTGCCTAAGCCAAGGCAGGAGCAATGAGTGTGCAGAGAAGAGGATGAATTAAAGAGCTAATGAATGAGAAGGTAAAGACATGAGGATCCAATGTGGAAGATGAACCCACCACCAGGCCCCTGGTTGGGGTGTTGGACAAAAGATGGGATGGGACCCTAGCAAAGGGAGCAGGTGTGAGAGGAGGAGATGACAAGATCTTTTATAGGCACAGAAGGGCAGATATACCTGTGGAGTACCCAGGGAAGGACATCCAGGAGGCAATGGGTTGAATATTTCTGGAAATCATCCCAAGAGCAGATTATTCCCTAAGGCTGTTAAAGCTGTTCCTTCCTGGTCTTATGAAGAGCAGGTCCCTCATGAGGAACTTTGGGGCTGAGGTTAGAGGCGACATCAGAGTAAAATGACAGAAACCTTAGATGAGAAGTCTCAGACCTGGCCTCCATCAGGCCTCCCACCATCCTGTGTCCTCAAAAGTAAGCCACTGACTGTTTCTAAGCATCATTCTGTCCATCTATAGAATGAAGAGAGAACACCTTCCTCATATTTCCATCATCCCATCAGGGAGAATCATGAGGATGAGGGGGCTTATTGGTCAGTAGTAGGAATAGAGATTGATATTGCAGCCAAGACTGGTCATGGGTGAGAATGGACCACTTTAGGTCAGGATCAAGGCCACAGGGATGAAGAGGAGGAATTTGAGGGCCCTGACACATAGTGTAACACCATTTATTGAGGGTGGCCTCCCTTGAGCAACCTAGCACAGACTATTTCTTTTTTTTTTCTTAACCAAATGTGAAAGCCTCACCAGATATTTGCTGGCTTCCAGCAAGCCCTTGTGGATTCACTGTTTTCCTCTCCAGATTTTTAGATTTAAATCCAAGCTGTTAAAGTCAGATTTTTGCTGGTCTCTGGGATGCAAGTGGGAACCAGAATTCAGAACAGCAACAAGGGCTCACAGAGGCCAGGGATGCTCTCTTCTGAGGCTGGATGTCTTGAGCTGAAAAATTTCCCTATAGACTCTGTGAGACTATACAGTTCCAAGGCCCATGTATGGGATGGGTACTCAGTGGAAGTCACAGAGTATGCAATGAAACAGATGGCACCTCTTCCTTCAGCCACTGGAAAATAGAGCCATTGACCAGACCAAGTAAAAGCTGCAGACATTCAAAGTGAATAAAAAGCATAATTGCATGTTGTTACCCCCAGAATGGCAGTGTTTTGTGTGTGGTGTCCCATTTTCAGAAAATGGATGCATGTAATTCAGGACTAGTATAAGTATCCCCACAAGGACAATGAGGACACAGTCCTTGGTTTATCGGGGAACAGACTTAAGAGCACTGACAGCCTAAGACTTGCGAATGGATTCTGTAATACTGAGGCTGGGAAGACCCCAAATCAAGACATCAGCTGGACCACAAAGAAAGTGAGACTATCTGAACCAGAGGGAATGCAGTATTTACTACACCGTGCCACTCTACAGTCAGAGACCAGTTCACATGACCAATACCCATGTGCAAGACCTTCAACTTTGGGGAACTTACTTTGTCTTTTCCACACTCAGTTTCATTTTGTCCTTGGGGCTGGGATGCAAATAAAGCTTTGACAAAGCACTGACACTTAGTAAATGCTCAATAAATTGTAGCTTTTATTTTCCTATGGCTTTATACTCTCTTCCTTTTCTCTCTCTCTCGAGGTGAGGCATCGCCTCACAACCTTCATCCCACACAACAGCGAAAGCACCAATAGATGTTCTCCTCCCACTGCTCTCAGTAACCAGCAAGACTTACATAGGCACTTTACCTCTCCAGGGCACAACTTCTCATCTGCTAGCAAGTTGTGAAAACAGATGACATGGAGGGCCACTTATTGCAAGTCTATGGAACTGAAAATTCATGATTCTCAATATGTAGCCATGTACCTATGTAGTCTCAATTCACTAGAAATTCTGCAGCTGTTTTGGTGTTATTACCTAGATATTCTCATGATAAAGTTGGTTTCACAATCTAAACTGCAATGGACTCCAGGCTCAACAATTCAGTATGAGAGAGGAAGTCCTAGACACTCTGGGAAAGCATCATTTCTGAAAATAGTAATGAATATTTTATTATGTATAAATAATAATGAGGAGAAATGTATGAGTGTCCTTGTTCTCCTGTTATTAGTACTTTAAGAGGCACAAAATAGAAAAACTCATAATACAGTCCTAAGTATCAATTCATTGCCTTTTAGTTTTGCTCATTGATGGCATTCACATTGCCATTAAAGTCTTCTTACAAGACTTCCCCATGTCATCTTCCTCAACTGACATTGATAATTTATGTTACCCGTTTCTCTCCTTGGCTTTGTGACATTCTGGAATTCAGTCTTTGTAAGAGTATGTCTTGAGAAGCATGATAGATAGTGTCTGAAAAATCTATGGAGATGTACACTTACATCATAAGATGGCTGGTAAGGGGGAGGGGTTCTTTTGCTTTACCTTTTTTAAATATATGTTTCAATTATATTTCACACACAGTATTATATTAGTTTCAGGTGCACAACAGATAGTATTTAGACATTTATATAACTTACAAAGTGATCATCCCAATGTCTAGTACCCATCTGAGATAATACATGATTATTACAATATTATTAATGCTATACTTTATGTTCCCATGATTAATTTTATAACTATCAATTTTCTACTTTACTCCCTGAATTTTTACCATGTCCATACTACCCCAATCTATAAACTTAATGTGAACCCTATTAAAATACCAATGGAATTTTTCACAGCACTAGAACAAATAATCCTAAATTTTATATGGAACTACAAAAGACCCCATATAGTCCCAGCACTTGAGGTGGAAGAACAAAGTTGGAGGTATCATGCTACCTGATATCACACTATACTACAAGGCTGTAATAATCAAAAACAGCACAGTACTGGCATAAATGCAGACACATAGATCAATGGAAGAGAATGGAGAGCCCAGAAATAAACCCACAACTATATGGTCAATTAAGTTATGACAAAAGAGGCAAGCGTATACAATGGAGTAAAGACAGTTGCTTCAATAAATGATGTTGGGAAACTGAACAGATACATGCACAAAAAAAAAAACACTAGACTTCTTTCTTCACCATGTACAAAAATAAACTCAAAATAGATTAGAGACATAAAATGTAATGCCTGAAACCACAAAACGAGAAGAAAACATGGGCAGTAAACTTTTCTTTTGGCCCTCTCCCAAAGACATGCTTATTGATTTTAGAGACAGGGAGAAGAAGACAGAAAGAGAGAGAGGGAAACATCAACGTGAGGGAGAAACATCAATTGGTTGCCTTTCATAAGCACCCTAACCAGGAGGTGAACCTGCAACCAAAGCATGTTCCCTGACCAGTAATGGAACCCATGGCATTTTGGATTGTGGGATGATGCCCAACCAATTGCACCATACTGGCCAGAGCAGTAAACTCTTTGATATCACTTTCAGCAACATTTTTTTGGATATGTCTCCTAAGGCAAAGAAAACAAAGGAAAAAATGAACAAACATGACAGTTGTTTTAAGACAATCATCAGCACATGTCACAAGGCTTAGAGGAAGGCTCTCTTGTCATTCTTCAGTCCTGACACTAGCAGGTGCCACCATTTAGAGGACAACTTAGAGTAATGTGCCCACAGAAAATAGGGGCAATGGGTAGCTAAGAGTCAGCATCTGTGATTTTTACTGATGTCACATATATAGTTCCAACTCAAGTTTTCCAATTCTCCCACACCAACTAGAGATCCAACCACACAATTAAATTCTGATACTAACTACCTGGAGCTAAAGCAGACCCAAATTTTAAGGGCTCTGTCCCAATTCAGATGCCAGCTGCAAATAGAGCACACAAAAAAAACATTCACTTATGCCCAGCTGACCAAAAAATTTGCTAAAAAGATTCACAAAACTCATGAAAGCACTCTACTTACAAGTACAGTTTTATTATAAAGAATACAAATGAACAGCCAAATGGAAGAAATGCATAAGGCAAGGTATAGGGTGGGGATGTGCATAGCTTCTATGTCCTCTTTAGTTGGCAGGGAAGCTATGCACATCTCTGTAACAGTTCCACTTTCCCTACTCCTAGATGGGTTCACCAGTTGGAAGTTCAGATAGCCTTACTGTTTCAGAGTTTTTAATCTAAACTTCATTTTTTTTCATGTAGACATAATTCATTAAATTGTGGTCATTGGTGATTGAAGCAAATCTCTAGTCCTTCTCCTCCCAGAAAGTCAGGGGGTGGGCTGAAAGTCTTAATCCTCTATTTGGTTCCTCTCCCAACCAGCCCCCATCATGAAACTATCGAAGGGCCTGCCAAGAATTACCTTATTCAAATTAACTGAGATATGGTCTAAAGGGCTTCCTTATGAGTAAAAAAAGACACCCCCATTGCTCAGGAAATTCCAGGGGCTTTAAGACCTCTCTGCCAGGAACCAAGGACAAAGATTACATATAGCCAGAGCCAGATTGAAATGTTGGGACAGCCACCCATCACCAGCTGATTGAGTGAGGCACTTGTACTCTTGAAGCATCAGGTTCCTGACCTGTAAACATCCCAAGGCATCCTTCAACCTTCCTAACAAGTAGGTTGTGTGCATTCAGAAGAGTATGAAAGGTATCAAATAAATGAGTTAAAACTCTACACAAATTGCCCTGACCAGCGTGGTTCACTTAGTTGGAGCATCATCTTGTAATTTGAAAGGTTGCAAGTTCAATTCCCAGTCAGGGCACATGCCTAGGTTGAGGGTTTGAACCTGGTCATGGCATGTACAGGAAGCAACTGATTGATGTTTCTGTCCCTCTCCCTCTTCTTCCCTTCCCCTCTCTCTAAAATCAATAAGCATATGCTTTGGAGAGGATTAAAAAATAAAGAAAAGAAAAACCTCTCCACACACATTAGATACTATTTCATGTCCACTGCCATTTCTAAAAATCAGAACCAGCCACAAATCTCCTTCATATCTGATGGGAGGGTAGATTGTCAAACCCACTAAAAAGAATTATTTGTTAGTTTTTATGAAGATAAACATACATGTGCCCTATGACTCACCAATTCTACTCCTAGTTATTTACCACAAGAAATAAAAACCTATGTTTACAAAAGAAAATTGTACTTGAGTGTTCAAAACAGCTTTCTATTTTTTTTCCTTTTCCTCTGAAAACAACCTGGAAATAACAGCTGAATGGATAAAGGAATTGTGGTGTAATAAAAAGGAAGGAACTACTTGTGGTCCCTGAGAAATAAGATATCTACTAAGAAGGGGTTCTGCTGATTAACTGGGCTCAAATAAAACAGGAACAGAATCACAGAAATGAAAATTACATAGAGGATTATCAGCAGAAAGGGGGATGTAGAGGAATGGGGGAAAAGGTACAGGGAATAAGAAGCATAATTGGTAGGTACTAAATAGACAGGGGAATGTTAAGAATGGTATAGGAAATGGAAAAGCCAAAGAATTTATGTGTATGACCCATGGACATGAACTAAGGGTGGAGGAATGCTGGTGGGAGGGGGCTGCAGAGAAGAGCGGGATAAAGGAGAGAAAAAATGGGACAACTATAATAGCATAATCAATAAAATATACTTAAAAAATAAAAATGAAATAAAATCCTGGCATCCATTTCTACACAAGGAACTCTCATGCAAACTGCACTTCAGAAAGAAGCCTGGATTGAACTACCTGTCGCTACACTGAACTGCCTGCCTGCACTGTGTTTCTGCCATCTGAGCTAGCCCTTATAAAGGAGTTCCTGGAGTCCTGTTTCAATCAGCAGAACTCAGGCTTTCCCCATTCAACTGGAACTGTACAGATATAGGCACATCAGGTTCTTTACCAACCAATCAGAGCAGCTCATTCTGTCCAAACAGAACAGTGTCTTTTGGACCAATCAAACTGCAAGGATTTGGAGTCCTCATTTGTAAGAGGATGAACCAATCAGAGACCAGGGGCAGAGACTCTTGTCTATGTAAGTCAGCTCCGCTCTGGCTCTGAGAGTACACTTTCCCTTTCCACTGAAGACTGTAGACTGCATGTCCCTAGCTAAAAAGCTGGAGCTGAAACACTAAAGATGTCTCACTAGAACAGAACATACCAGAGCACAATAAACCAGTGTAGGGCAGAGCACAGAAGCCCAGACTACCAAAGAGCAGAGCAGAGCTCTGTAGCTGAAGAAGGGCCTGGCCCTAGGGCCTTCTAACAGCTGTGCTGTATCACAGCTAAACTGTTTGCACTGAATGAAGTCTCTGTCTTCACCACACCCAAAATTGGAGATTCCTATTGGTGTTGAATTGATGCCAATGGCCATTGGTTGACATACTGATATAAATAAAATTCCAAATGGATAAACCTTAAAATTTTAAGAAACCAGACACAAAAATTTTATTTATATTAAATCTAGAATAGCCAAAACTAATCTAGAGAGACAAAAGTAAGAACACAGTTGTCAGGTGGTTGGTTAGAAAGGTTTATGATCGTGAAAGGATCTATGTTATGTTGTCGGTGGTGGTTACATAGTATATATAATGATCAAAATTCTCCAAGCTGAAAATTTAAACTCTTTTATGTTACTGTATATTGATTGTAACTCAATTAAACCAATTTTTAAAAGCCCTCTTAGTAAGCATCATAGGCCCAAGAACTGCATGGAGGTCTCTGGATAGAAAGAGGTGCCTCTGGGTTAGAAAGGACAAATCCTGTCTAACCCTAAGGCCCAATTGTGAATTCCTGATTGAATTAGCTGCTGGGGATGGCTAAGGAAGGGTTTTGATGGCTATGTGAACACAGGTCTAAACTTATCTTTCCCTGAATCCTACACAGGATTCTATAAAATGAATTCCCTGAGCAACAATCCTTGCCTGTCACCCCCAGTTCTGAGGCCCCAAACCAGAAACTCCTAGAACACAGCAAGGCATGTCATTCATCTCTGAATCCTCCATGCCTAGCTGGGCAAGGAGGCCATAGGTGTGCTATAAATTCTAAATTGTACTAAATTGATAATTACCAAGGTTGGCTATAGATGACTCAGAAACCCAACCTTAGATGCCAAGGTATCCAGTTTGTCAACATATATTAAGACTATATTAAGCATATAATTATGCAGTAACTACAACTGAAAGGTGATAGGGGTGATAGGGGTGGAATAGCTTTCTCTTCATGCCACGTACCAAAGAGGCAGCAAATGCAGACCACTCAGAAGCTGTGTTCTAAGGAGAGCAGAGAAAGGAGGCAGTCTTTCTCTCCCTCCCCACCCCTCTCTTTCTTCCTTCCTCCCTGCCCTTCATACTGTTGGGAATAATCATGTATATATTTTGTGAAGAGATCTGTAGGGTGGGGGGAGAATCCACATGAGTTCCTTTACTTCATTTACCTCATCCACTTCTTTCTCCAACTTTCTTCGTTTTTTATTTTGATTGTTGTTCAAGTACAGTTTTCTGCCTTTTACTCCCATCCCAGCCCATTCCTCCAGCCCTCCCCACCTCCCTCCCATTTCCATGCACGCCCCCTTGTCCATGTGTCCTTTATACTCGTTCCTGCAAACTCTTCCCCTTTTCTCCTGAAAGTCTCTCCCCTCTCTCCTCTGGTCACTGTCAGCCTGTTCTCAATTTCAGTGTCTTTGGTTATATCTTGTTTGTTTGTTTGTTTGTTTGTTTGTTTTGTTGATTAGGTTACACTTATAAGTGAGATCATATGGTATTTGTATTTCACTGACTGGCTTATTTCACTTAGCATAATGCTTTCCAGTTCTATCCATGCTGTTGCATAGGGTAGGAGCTCCTTCTTTCTTTCTGCTGCATAGAATTCCATTGTGTAAATGTACCATCGTTTTGGGGGTATTTTGCACTGAAGTACATAGAGGAGATAGAGGGTGAGGAGAGTTTAACTCCTGCTTAAGACGCATCAGTCCCAGATAGACTCTCAGACACATCCCATAGATAGGCCAAATTAAATTACCTGCATGGGCCCAGCATCACCATGGAAACAAATCCACCTCTGTGAAGTAATGAAAATTGTTGGTGTAGAGTAAACTTGATTTTTAAAAAGACAAGTTACTTAGAGCTGAAAGAGGAGTGATAAAGTGTTGATTCTAGTTAAGAAGTAAGGGGTCATGCCATCCACCAAGTTACTGGGGATGCACAGAAGCAACTGTTTATAAATCTAATGTTGAATTTTGAGCTCAGAACTTTGTAATATCTATTCATGATACTCCTGGACATCTACTTACATGGTATGCATATATTTCATCTTGATTATCCAAGTTTAATCTATCAACAACATGAGAGAGACCTCAAGGGGTCTACAGAAACACCCAATGATGGGGTGTGCTTCATAGCAACAAGAACAAGATCAGCGTGACTGTACTTCACAAGAAATAGCTTCTGGTTCCAGCCATGAAGTCCTCCAATCTCAGCCCCAGTGAGAAGAGAGAAGTTAGACTGAGCTTGTGGGCCTGAGTAAGTGTCTTGCAGATGTAATTGTCTCTATGTTTCTTCCCATAGAAATAGAAATGACAGAGGACTGACAGCCTGTCTAGAAAGCTTGGTAATGTATCTGTCTGAGACCTGGGGCATCTAAGTCAGTCCTGGGACTTTTCTTCCCCCTTCTACCCACCATTCCTTTGAACGCCACAAGCCAGTGCCAAAGAAAATGGCAAGGGCCAGAACAGCTTACCCAGGCTTCATGCTCATATTTATGGACCATTTCTTAGTTTCAAAATGACTGAAACTGATGGGGGTAAATAAAGAACAGATAAATAATACAGGGAAAAATAATACAGGAAATAATACAGGGAAAAATAATATAGGACCTGGTCTCTCACATCTGATTCTCAATGCACCTCAACCTCATAAGGGTAAATAACATGTGTCCTAGAGCAGGACACACTCACAGGCATAATTTGTATCTCAAAATCCAAGAAAGTGCCAAACAGCAGCCAATGCTACAGATATAAACCCCAGTTCCTTTCATATATTGACCCTCCATGGTCTAAAACATCGATGAGCAAGAAGATGCTTTCCTAGTTAAGGGTTATACATGGTCA
The DNA here is from genome assembly GCA_004024845.1 of Tonatia bakeri. NCBI lineage: Eukaryota > Metazoa > Chordata > Mammalia > Chiroptera > Phyllostomidae > Tonatia > Tonatia bakeri. Next base: position 154,083 of record PVIA01003140.1, on the reverse strand, counting down.
GATTTTGAACTCTTATGGATAAAAACTTTTAGGGTCATCAGCAAGAAATAAGTGGATATTAGAGCAAAAATGGCTGTCATTGGCTAATAGATCATTCCCTTACTCAGCAAGTTTTCACCTTATTTTGCAATCTCAGAATGTCAGAGGTGGAAGGATGCTTGTGACCCTCAGACCCTCTCACCTCATTATATAGATGATATCAACAAGGGAAGCAGGCCCCAAGCCTGTCACTCCCAGGCTGGACCTGTGGCCCTGACATTCACATGAAGGTCTTTTAATGACAGTACCTGCTGTTCCTCGAATGGGTAACTTTATTTTGAGATTGTTGATAAATCTATTCAAAGAAGCTGACATTTGAGACCTATCTGATTTAGTAAGAACAAAACATTTACATGGCAATGTGTAGGCTTAGACAGGAGTTTCCCTTCAGTATAAATATGACATATATCATTATGCCATGGTAGTCCCAAAAGGAGGAAAGCCAAATATGTTGATCAAGAGAAGTCAGGCAAGACTAGAAATGAAACTTCCCCTGTGAGACATGAGAAACTTCCTTGGCTAAAGGCAAGACCAGATCCCTAGGGTACATCCACACTCCAAGTTCCTGGGACAACCTCACTAAAAGGTCCACTGCCATCCTGAGTGGCAGTGCCCTCTCTGCTCTATAACTCTATCTTGTTCCTGTCACCTCAGGTACTTTCCAAGGTCCAGAGCACCGAAATCAAGGAGGGTCCCTGAGAGGACTGTCACTTAGTACAGGCTACTCCTCATGAGCAGAAAGAAAGGTCATCAGGGGCAAAAGTCAGTCACAATCCTTGAGCATCTTGTGGAACAAAAGGGTTGAGCTGGTAGGTGCCAAGACCCACCCAGCCCCCATAACTCTCTCTTCGACAGGATAAGCAGGAGAGCAGCTTTACAAGGGGGGATAAATATTTTGAGCACAGATTCCAGTTGCTTATGTAAGTTCTGGGAAATGGAAACTGTCTTGCATCTGGAGAGTCTAAGGTGCTTCCTGAAGGAGATGGGTTTGGACATAGCCCCTTAACTGGGGAGAGTGGGAATCCATGGTCCCAGCTCATTTGTTGCCAGGCACCTGTGAGATATAATCTTGCCTTTCTCTGCAGCTACCACATTGAGTAGAACCCAAGAGGGAGGCCAAAACTGTCTCAGTGTGGAAGATTAACAGTCACGCCAGTGACAATCCCTTCCACCACTACTTCACAGTAAGCATGTGCCTAGCACTGTGCAGTGCATCCCATATACATTATTTTATTCCCACTTATTAGGTCCTGGCAGGTGCCAGTCCTATTTTATCAATGGAGATAGTACTTTGTTTTCCTTGCTGTAGGGACAGAGAATAAAGTGATATGATGCTAACATCCTGAAAGGACATCTGCTCTGTGTGCTCTGCTATGACTCACATTCTTGTTCCAGCGACAACAACCAAGAGTGCACAGTGCCCCAAAGAAAAATGTAACCTTCACAGGCTTGTTTGCTAAAGAGTCCTAGGCTGAGAGGGATCTGAGGACCCTGGGGAAGAGAGCATTGTTGGGGTAGAGAGGATTTCTCCTGAGCTTGGGCATGAGTCAGACGTTTTTCAACAGGTAGTTGTAGCTATATCTTGCTTTGTAAAATCCTGGAGAGGTGAAGGCCCTGTGTCAGCTTTAACTGACAAACATCCTACAACTAAGTGGCTTAAAACATAGCTACTTCTCATCTCACAATTCTGAAGTTGGCTACATGGCTTTCTCTTCTGTTGCTGGGTCAGCTGGTCTAGGATTGCCTTCTCTGGGACTGCTCATGCCAATTCTTATCTTCTAGCAGGCTGGCCTGGGCTGGTTCCAATGGCATCTGGGTGGATTCAGAGAAAGAGAAAGCACAATGGGAGGCCTTGAGTCTCAGAGCTTGCTCACCTTCACTTTAATCACATGCTATTGGCTAAAGTAAGACATAGGCCATCCCAGATTCAGGAGGAAGGAAAGAAACTGAAAAAAAAGTGCAGATATAGGAAAGTGTTGGGAACCACCCTGCCTGGTTTCAGAAGCTGTAACCCCCACCTAAGCTAAGGCTGAGGGAACGACCTTGGAACCGTAAGCCACCAAGGAGACAAAAGTTTATCTCCCTGGCAGGAATACTGCTTCTGCTCCTTTTTACTTCACCCTGCCTGGTCCCCAATGCTTGGTCGGTTAGCCAATGACAGGTAAGATTCCCCAAGGGGGGAACGACCTAAGACAGGCACGATCATGTGGGAGGCCCCCAAGGAAGGACTTTGGGGGCGACTGCAAAAGAGGGTGATGGACCCTCACCCCTCAGCTTTGACAAAGCCTGAGTGCTCATGGTCTGTGAGAAAATCTCCTTATCTCTTGGTTGCCTTAGTTCCCTTGCTCCACCTAAGCCTGAAACAATGACAGGATGGTGCAGCCCTGTACTGAAAAGGGCGGGTTCCCCGGGTGATCAGGCCTAAGAAAGAATATATAAAATCCTGTGAAACCTGCTTTGTTTAGAATGCTCTCAATTGAATGAGAAGGGTCCAAGGAGGAAGTAAGCTTGTTCCTCAAAGTTTTACAGCTTTTTGACCCTGACTCAAAATAGGCCCTCAGAGTTCCTTGTTGTCTATTGTTCGATCCTTACTTCCTGGCAATAAATAATGAGCTTTACCTGAATTCTTATGCAAACAAACCCAATAAAAATCTGCCGGGACAGGAGAATGGCATGCTCTCCCTTAGGGGCTCTCTCCCCTAGGGAGGGTGGCCCAGCACACTCCCCACTAGAGAGAATGGCCAAATTCTGTCCCTACTTCCCCACAGAACTTGGTTGTTTCTGTGTATGTTTTTCTCGTGGATCGATGAGCAATCCGCAACGTTCCGTGATCACTGAAGGTTGGGGATCGCATTAGGAAAGAGTAAAGTATGTGGCCATTCTTGCACTCTGCTACCACCTCCATGATGTGATCCAGGTAATTCAGAACCACATCCCTCTAAGAAACCTGTAGATTGAACAAAGAAAAATTCAGTGGTGACTAATGAGGACTGAATGCCAGAGAGTGTCTTCTTATAATTTAAATGCGGGTTCGGCCACCTGCCCAACCCATGGGACAGGTGCTGATGAAAAAGAAAACAGGTTTATTCAATGTCAAAACCTGGAAGAATGGCAGGCTCCAGTCTCAAAGACCATCCCCCATTCCTGCTCAAGCCCATGGTTCTTATGATGCAGTAATTGTAAAAATAAAGAGCACTCAGGGAAGATCTTCAAAAAAAAAACCAAAAAACAGAATGTGCTACTTCACCCTGCTGACATGTAACCATTACAACCGCATCCTGATTGATAACCAGCCCCTCTGCCTCTGTAAATGGCTTGCTGCTTGCTATTGATAACCAGCCTCTCTGCTTCTGTAAACGGCTTGCTGCTTGCTTTATAAACCCTGGAGAAACTCAGTCTGTGGCTCAGAATTTGGAAATAATCCTCTGAGCCCCGTGCATGTATTAAACTCGTGATTCCGCCATCTTCCGAGTGTAAGTGATTTTCCGTAACACTTATAGGGATAGGGAGGAGAGGGCTTTTTTTTTTCTATCCAATTATTTTACTAGCTTTAGAAGCTCAGGACCTGTACATTCATATCTCTAGCTTTTGGTGCACTGGGGCCCTATCCACTCATCTTTCTAGCCTTTGGTACACTCAGTGTAGAAACCTCTCCTTGTGACAACTTGGTCAATAGGGGAGACTCCTAGGGGCTCCCTGACTGTCTACAGTAGTGGGGAGGGGAAGGCTGCATGACCCCAGTGATAAAGCCTGGAGATGCTACATCCCTTATCCCACCTCCTGACACTGGACACAACTCCCACGCATCCCAGGCAGCCAGTTTGTGTCCACAGGGCACCCCAGATACTGGTATGTCAGCATTCTCTGTGCAGCCCCCATGTGGCTTGTGTTACCACTGTCTATTTTAACATTCTGAGTGTCTGTGGTATTTAATTCCTCTAAGAATCTTGTTCAACCTTGTGGAGAGTTTCTCCAACTGGATCAAATGTATTTTCCTCCAGCTTACTCATTAGAAACCAGAGCAGATTATCTACTTTGGAGAAATGTGGCAATTCTTATATTTCAGTGTTATGGACTAAAATCTGTACCCACTAAAAACAGATGAGTGACCTACCAATGATCAAAGAGACTAAGTAACTTGCCTTGGTTCAGACAGCTATTAAATAGCTGAACCCTGAACAGCCTACTAACCCTACCCATATCAACCATACAAGATGATATTTCAGGTGCCTGTAGTTGAAGAAAAACAGTGCACCAATTTTGGTAGCCATGACATGAAACCTGAGGGCTAGCAGCGGCAAAAAAAAAAAAAAAAAAATAGCATATAAGATGGCCCAGCTATCTATCAGGAAGCAAGGAGCCCTGGAAGCTGCATTTTTGGCCACTTTTGCTTCACCCTCCTTCTCCAGTCAGGGACCTGGAAGATACGTGTGATATTTATTGGAAAAAAAAAAACAAAACAAACAAACATGTATAAGTGGACCTGTGTAGTTCAAACCTCTATTGTTCAAGAGTCAACTGTACATCTAGAAAGATATACTTTAATACAATGTCTGTCTAGAAAAAGTCCAATCATTGTTAATGTAACTAGAATGGTTTGCATAACATCAATGCAACCTGGCAGTCAGGGGGAGTAGATTGAAATGCACATGAGTGAAAAATGACGACTTCACTGTACTATCAGTAGGGTCAGAGAACACCATTGAGTGAGCATATATACTGTGTAGCCACTGCATTCAAAATGACTGAGTGAGTAGAGCAAGGAATCTGCATCAAATTTTGCATTAAGCTTGAACATTCCTTTATGGAAACTATTTGGATGATTCAGAAGGCTGCAACTATGGGCAAGTGGTGATTGGCAGCTTCATCATGATAACACACCTGCTCATGCATCACATGTCATGCTGAGTTTTTTGGCAAAACATCAAATCACCTAGGTGACTCAACCCCCCTATAGCCCAGATTTGGCAAAATGTGACTTCTTGCTTTTCCCAAAACTAAAATCACTTTGAAAGGGAAGAGATTTCAGACCATTGATAAGATTCAGGAAAATACAATGGGGCAGCTGATAGGAATTGGGAGAACTGTGTAAGGTCCCGAGGTGCCTACATTAAAGGGGACTGAGTCATCATTGTCTCATGTGCAATGTTTCTTGTGTCTTGTATCTTCTTCAATAAATGTCTCTATTTTTCACAGTGCATGGCTGGATACTTTATGAACAGACCTCTTTTATTTACAATGGACAAAGGTACTGTCTTAAATTTTGTTTTTCTATTCTGTTTCAAGATGCATTTTCTTTATTATTGTCAAACTAATATATGTACTGAGCATAAAGTTCAAGAAGTAATAAATGTCTTAAGGCAACAAATACAACAAAAAGCTGTCTTGTTTCACAAATTTCTCCCCTGTGTTCCATTCCCCAAGCAAACAATGCCAACTCTTCTAGAAAATTCTGATATTCACTTTTGTCATGTTTTATTCATTTGGTTTTGTTCATTCGCCCACTTTCACCTAATCGCTAATCATATTCATGTTGCAGTTTTTGAGCAGCTCTTGGCATTAACTTTTGACCTCCTATCCCTACTTCTGTTCACATATTTCTAAAATATAATCATTCCAAAGACTTGTTTTCTTCCATTCTGGGAAATTTTCTTGTATCATATCTTCAAAATCTTTTTTTCCTATGTCTGTCTTTCTCAAACTCCTATAAGTCAGTAGATGTACCTTAGCCTTTCTTTTCTACTTCCCTTTTGTTGGCTTTTGTTCTACTTGATTTTTAGATTCTAACTGTTCTATTGTTTTCCTTTTGTTTACTTCATTATGTTTAAGTGTTGTTTTTCATTTAAAGATTCTTGTGCTCTTACTAGTTTTTAATTCTATTTTTAATTCTATTCTGTATTCATTTTATAAATGTAACACCATTTCATATATCTCTCAAAGTAGTTAATACAGGTTTATTATTTTTAAGTTTCCTGTGTGTCTTTCATTGTTTGTACATCCCCTCTGGGTTCTCTTTTCCTCACTGTTTTGGGCTCTCCGTCAAGTTGGAGCCTTTCCTGTAATACCTGTTACTTCTGGGTTGTCCATATACCTAGAACAAGGTACAAAAAAGCAAATTGGAAGTGTTATGTGGAGATTACCAGGGCTTGTGGATGTCACCAGAGGGTCATCAGATTTTTTGGTCCCTCAAAAATTCATGTTCAATCTTCTCTGGGCTTTTCATACTCCCCAGGAAGAGTCCTCCAACTGCCTGCCTGGGGATACAGGTCTGCCTGATGCTGTTCTAGGTTCAAGGCAGAGGAAAGAACTATTCAGCAAGAGTCTGACTTTAGTCCTACCTTCTGTCCTCTGCTTTGCCTAGTCTCCCACAGCCTGTCACATCACCATTCAGTTCACCTGGAGAATAAACCTCTGTCTCCACTAATGGGAGAGCAGGAGAAGGGCAAAGGACGGGGCATCCAGATCTGTGGAGTGAGGGAAGGATTTGATAGTCTGATCACTTTATTTATGGGTTTTCAACTTTTCCCCTTATTTTTATCCCCAAGCCTGACCCTTGCTCCTTGGTTTTTGGTGTCCCTGGGTGCTGGACACCTCAGGGGCTTGTAGAGTAAAGCATTCAGCATTCAAAGGAAAAAGCCACCACAAGTAAGAAGCTCAAATCTTGCATGTTCTACAAAGTCAGTTTCACTTGTCCACCAGTTTTCATTTGAATTCCATATCTGCCCCCATTTTGTGTCTTTGGTTCAACTGTCACATTATAAAGACAGAAAAGCAATGCTCTTTAAATTCTCATGCTCCATATTGGTGGAAGGATCCAAGTGTTTATGGCTAAATAGCCACATTCATTTGAAAGACTCTGCATTTAAAAAAATAGACCCCTTTTTCAGTTACATCAGGAAAACTTATGTTGTATATAATATAGATTAGCAGTTGAGTGAAGGTGGGTGAATAAATAGAAGCAAATAAATAAAATATGATTTTAGCACTTAGGAAAATTGCAAATGACTTTGGATGACTTAATAAAATTTATGAACAGGGTTCATATTTTTCCTGACAGAGCCTTAAATGCCTTTTGAAAATTAGTCTATACCCCAAAATTAATATGTTCAGAGACACTATCATTAAAGCACTGACACAGAATGGGAAATTGTGGCTATTCCTCCTAATTTAACCCCTGCCCTTATATTCTGAAGTGAGTATGGTGTTCTGGGAGAGCACAGCCAGGACCCTCAAGGAGAAGCTCTTCTTGAGGTTCAATTGCTGAGGAAACCCCTTCCTCACAGCAACAACAGAGGGGGTCTCTGTCCATGGCAACCCAGCACCTGTGACTAAAATATTATTTCCTCCACATGTTGGAGTCCACTCTTGGGAGCATTTGGGACTTAATCTTCTAAACATTACAAGTCAATTTCCAAAAATCTGAGGTCATCAAGAGGGCCAAGCCCATGGGTTTAAAACGTCCTGTGACCACACACCGTAAATCTGTGCCTTAACAGTTCATCTCAGGAGACCAAGCTTCACCAGCAGGGCCATCTGTTTAATAGGCTTGCTCAGCAAAATAAGTGGTACCTGTGTCAGGCCATTCCAGTCATGGAAATCCCTTACCATGTCAGTCTTCTCTTTCAAGGTGGATTCATTGAAATGGAGTTTGGGGTTATAAAGACCTCAGCCTCAGTGATTCATGAGGATCTGAATGGTCCAAGTACCACATTATAAACACAGAGAAACCAATGCCCAAGAAGTAAGGCCTGTCCAAGCTCACACTGACCTTTAAAGGGAAGTTAGAACTCACTCTCAGGTAACCTCTCCTGAAGACCATTGTGCCATCCCTTCTACTGGAACCAGACTGGCAAAATGACAGATGCCCAAGCCCTTATCTGATGTATAGGGGACAGACCCAGACAGCTCAGTATCCTGTCCTGACCCATTCCAACCCAGATCAATGCCTTGGTGGACCCTGGGAGGCTCTGCCTCCCTGTGAGCTAAACACTCACAGGAAAATTATTAACACAAGACAGTAAAATACAACAGGCCTTGTACAGATTTTGGCTACCCCACACACTGTGAGGGAGCAAATGAGGATTATACTGAACTTAGAGAAGGAGGAGGAGACAAGAGGCAAAAATGAGTTTGTCTGAATATGTATCGGCTGTGCCCCTTTATTCTGTTGGATATGTGGCTTTGCCTATATCCTCTGCTTTAGTTAAATAAATCCCAAAGAACTAAATATAAATAAAGCATCTCCTTGTACATGTCTCCTTCATTTGCTTGAGCTCTACCATCCTTGAGCCCATGAACCTCACCTGCTGGTGGGAAAGGTCAACACTGACTTACAGGATTCAAATGCATGCAATGTGATGGGTGCTGAGGGTTGAGAGAGTTAATTAACTCTGGCTGTGGAGATCAAAAACAACTGGCCAAAAAGGTGCTACTCACCTGTACTTTGAATAATGAGTATAATGGTGATCAGGAGAGAATTTTGGTGAAGAATGAACAAGATTAGGAAAGAATGAAATGAGATGGAGAACAACATGAAGAAAGTCAGCATGCAAGCATGTGTCTGGTGGGGCTGAGGCTGAGGGCCCAGACTGGAAAAGAAGAGGGAAGAGGAGGAGACTGGAGAGATGGAGAGATGGAGTGGGATGGCTTACAGAAGGCCTGGGATTCTAGACTAAGAAATTCAAACTTTACTCTTTAGGCAATGGAAAATCTTTGAAAGTATTTAGCAAGATGTGACTTTTAAAGATGTGCCATTTCCAGAAACAACTGGGGCACAGTATGGAGGGTTGATTGGAGAGGGGTGAAATGGGAGGCTGGGAGACCCAGCTCTGGGATTGATCTGAGCAAGAAATAATGAGGGCTGAACTTAAAGAAGGCTAGGAGACACAGACCAGAGGAGGAAAATGAGAAGAAATTTTAATACAATTAGCAAAACTTGAAAAAGGGGAAGAGAGGATGTCAAAACTTGTTTTGATGTTTCTAGCTTTGATAACTAGGGTAATAATGAGGCTGGTAACCAAGATGTAAATCTCAAGAAACAGTGAAGCAACTGAGTGGAAAGATGAAGTTCAATTTAAGTTCTAGGAACTGAAAAACACCAATGCCCAGTCTCTTCCTGAACTTCTCCCCCAAGCCCCAAGTAGTATGCACCAGAGCTATTAAAATGGTCTCCTGTCACTGAGCGGCTTTCCGATGGAAATACATGTAAAACCAGAAGGTGCAGCAGAAGGAGCAGAGCTGAGGCTGCTAAACTCATCAATGCCTCATTTCTGTTTTATTTGAGTTTGAGCAAATACACTTAACCTAACATGATTCTGCTTCCTCCTCAGTAAATGGGAATACTAAGAATAGGGTGTATATATAGCACTTTGCATGACATCTAGAATGCAATGTTGAGCAAACACTAGTTATTATAATTGTCACTGACATCATTACTAGTTTTCACAGCCCTGGAGACAGAACATTTTTACTACCATGTGGCTTGGATTACTGTAGGTTTATTAAGACAACCTGCCTTCTTATATCTACAACACATAGAGATTCTGGTTGGTGTACCATGAAATGAAACAATATAAAAAATACAGCTCAGAGTGAGCCCTGTCAATCCAAAGAATGGCATTCCCTTTGCCCTGGTTTTCCCTGAGTTCAGGGCCAGACTCTGCCCCCAATGTTGTGTGTTGCTGGTTCAGAAGGTAGAGTCCTGTGGCAACACAACCTGCCTAGGTTTGGCCACAGTGTGGTCAGTTTTTTTCATTTACTTATAGTATCAGCTCCCATTTCCTTGCATCTGCTCTAGACAGGTACTTTTGACACAGTACTTCTAACCCAGTAAGACATATTTTAGACCTATTTTACCAAAGAGGAAGTTAGGATTGAGAGGGCACAAGGAATGTCTCAGGACACATAGCTGTTAAGTGTAAACTGAGTATGGCCCTTCCTCCGCTGGTCCAGCATTTTGGGGACTGTGGGCAAGGGACAGAAGAGGAGGCAGGCTAGGAAGGAAACCCCAACTCCCTTCCCTTGTTTTCTAGATAGTATCCTTGACACTCCTTATAGCACATGTCTGGAGTCTTTCAGGAACCATAGCCATCTAGAATCATAGACTCCCAGGTCTGAATCATCCAATCAGTGCTAGAGAACTGCCCACAGTGTCACCCACCACCCCCATATTCGTACAGGCTATCAGAAGCTCATGTCCCCCCACAACAGCCAATCCTATCAGTGGGGGAACAATTCTTAGAACACGTTCCCCTATTTTGTGCTATCAGTTTCCACCCATAACTTCTACTTAGTAGCACAAGTTTGACTCCTTAGGGTACAATAGAAATTGAAATTTTACTTTCTCTGTGTAATATACACAACACCCCCCCTGTCTAGAGCAACAAGGACCCTAACATTCCTTCCTATACTGTTGTAATCTGAGACTCCCTTTTTGTCATGCAGAATATATTTTACACTCTTTACAGAAGGTTCCACACAGCCATCCACAGCTCTGTTCTTTCCTCTGTTCTTCCCCTGTCTCAGCTTTCCACAAGCTCCTTGGGCATCCACTGATTTCTCCAGGAAATGCTAGAGAAATTCTCTTCTTACCCAGGGCCCATTGATGACTGCAAGTTCAGACTTGCATATCTGGGAGCTTCCCCACTTTCTCAGTCAGCTTCTATTTTAGAGTTTTTGGTCCTTGGTTCCTATCAATCTTACTGAATTTTGAGAGGTCTAAGCAACTTGCCTGCCCAGGCATATGGCTCTTCTTTCCCCATGGAATTCCACAAATAGCTGAATGTTAGTATGAGGAGTCATGAACTTAGTCATAGTTTTTGCAGTTTCTTCAAGAAGGGCCTTCTCTTGGATTCCTTCACACTTTGCTTTTGTAATAAGCCCTAGTCTCTTTCTACCACCTGCTCCACACACCCCTCTTCCTTCCACTTAGAGAACAGACCTAGTGAATGAGGGGTGTTCTCAGGGATGGAAGAACACCCCTAACCCTCAGCCTCCTTCCAACTAGGCCCAGTGCACAGGAAAGAGCTTCATGAGGAAAAGGCTTTGGAGAGAACTCAGTCCAGACAGTGCCCATCATGTCAGGAGAAATGCTTTTAGATGTAATAAAACTTAAGCAAACCATTTTAACAATAAGGAACAGGTAAGTAAAGCAGCTCCATAACTACATTCCTGTGTTTCTCTTCATCTCACTGGGCAGACACCACTCACTGGTTATGCCTTCTGCATCCACCCCCTCACCTTCATCACAGGTTAGCTGCCCAAGTGGATCCAAATGGAGAAACACAACCTGTCCTTGGGCCCCTTGTTAAAAGTGAGGGACTTTCCCAGGAGTGATCAACACATGCCACTTCCAGGTTATTTGATCAGAATTAGATCATATTCTCATTCCTTAACCAAAGTCACTAGTAAGGGGAGTCTATAACCAGAATGGGTGAGCTAAACATAACCCATTACCCAAACCCTAGAAGGGCTTCCTGTATTCAGAGCCTGAAGGCATCAGTCACACAACAAAATCAACTGCCATCAGCAAGTACCAAGTATGGGATGCTGTGGGGTCAGCCAAAGAGAACATGTTCCCATTGGACATGGAACCATGGCCTGCTGACCCTTGAACCCCAGCAGCTCCATCTGTGCAGTGCAGTGTGGGCCAGAGACCAGGTAGCAATATTTGAGGGATGGGGTTCAGGTATCAAGATCTGAGGAAAATTGGAAAGTTTGGAGTTGATAAACAGTCTACTGTTAAACACAGTCAACTCACCTGAGAAATAAATGTGTCAAATCACACATTTTAAAACTTAGCCTTAAAGGTCACACAAACACAGAGGTTCTTAAATTCATTCAAAGGGGAGGATGAAAAACAATGATAGTCCTTATAGAATGCAATGAAATCTTGATCAAATTAATCAATCAAAATAGAATCATCTTAATAGCAAAAAATATGTATTTATTATATGACTATGTATCCATCCTCACCAAAGGAAAAAAAGTGGATTATGCCTGAGTTTTCCATTATGATTAGTATATGCTCTTTTTTTTCTAATTTGTTTGGTTGTTTTGTTGTCTCTCCCATGTGACAAAAGGGGTACAGATTTCAGAGAATGCCTTGGAGGATTATTAAAACTTGCTACCATTCAATCTCTTACATAAATTAGTAAATTAAGAATTACACTAAGTGAAATAAGCCAGGCAGTGAAAGACAAATATCATATGAACTCACCTATAAGTGGAACCTAATCAACAAAACAAACAAGCAAGCAAAATTTAACCAGAGACATTGAAATAAAGAACAAACTAACAGTAACCAGAATTGTGGGGGAGGGATAATGGGGAAAAATAGGGGAATTTCCACCAAGGAACATGTGAAAAGGACGCATGGACAAAGCCAAAGAGGATAGGTTTAAGGGTGGCAGGTGAGGAAGGGTGGGGCAAGAGGCCATGGTGGGGTGAAAATGGAGACAACTGTACTTGAAAAACAGTAAGAAAAAAATGAATTAATGAAAGCCCACAATGTGCAAATTTGAGAGCTGGGCTTCTTGGTGCAGCTCTCAGAACATACTTTAAGAACTACAAATCTAGGCAAACCCTCTCAGTTATTTTCTACACGTTACTGAGACTAATAAATATTTTTGTGTTTCCTCAAGGTCACCAGTTAATTATTGGCATAGCAACTCCTGTCCCAAAGAATCATAGTGATTTCCCACATCACATGTCCAGAGACACGTCAGGAATAAAGGAAGGTTGTCATGTGACATGGGTCTGAGCTAAGAATGTCTGGTCAGAATCCAAACCTGCCACAGATTCAAACAATTTCTAATCCACCTATGTTCAGAAAAATAGAAGCTTAGAACTCATTTCAGAAGTTGTTTCTGCTTGTGATTTAAAGGCTCATCTTTCTCTCCCACATATGCACAAATAGGGACCTGCATGCACAATGTCACCTACAGACCCCATCAGCCTGAGGTCCAGGTGTGACTGTCTCTGCCCTGCCTAGTAAAAAGGGTCTTAGGCTGACTGTTTGGCAGACTTCCTCCTCCCAGCCAGAAACAGTTAATTGCCTGCTCCAGGCTGCCTGCCTCCAGCCCAGCCTTAATCACCCTGATCTCAGGCTGCCACTGGGGCCACAGCAGTGTCTCAAAGTAGTGGGGACATTCTTCCAAGGTAATGATTAAGCTCAGTGCCTGACAAGGGCACAGGCAGCCAAGCCAGGAAGGTGAGCCCTATTCACACTTCAGCCACGCTACAATAGCTGGGACTGGTTTGGGAAGGCAGGGCCTCGGGGAATGAGAGCCCCAAGCTGGAAGCCACTGAGTCCCACTGCACACAGGATGTATGAGAGCATCTCAGGCAAGAACCTCTGCTGACAGCTGTGCTGGGACCCTGCCCTTGCCCCAATACCATGAAGCTACAGGTCTTCTGGACTGGGCTGGAATACACCTGCCGGCTCCTGGGCATCACCACCGCAGCAGGTAAGACCCCACCTCCCTGCTGTAGTCTCCTGCACACTGGGCAGAGCAGACAGGGCTTCCAGAGGGGTGGAAGCCATCTGACCAGGGATGGGCTAATACATCTGACCATGTCTGCCCTTCATTTTCTTTCCCAAAACCCCCCAAAACAATGTTATACAGAACAGCACCCGGTGCAAAGGAATCAAAGGGCCTGGTGTTAAATCTTTATTTGGCAACCTACCAAACTCCTCATCTTCTAAATGAGTGGAAGGCTCTGCCCCACCTCCTGGAGGTCTTTTGTGAGGTGGGGGCTCAAGGTTAAGGTGTAAAAGGCCAGATGCCTCACTGTAGAGTTATGAAAGTGGTCAACAGGGTGCATCTGGTTTATTTAAACTACAGCCCCTATCATGGGAGAGAATTCTCAACACCCAGGTAGGCTGAGCTAGAAGGCTGGTTATGAAGATCTTCATATACTGTGTGATGCATGAAGATCCCTTAAAGCACTGTGTGATGGGGGCTTCCTTTAACGCACTGTGTGATTTAGGGAAGTAGTTCCCGCTGCAGGGCTCCTCTTCCTTGCTGGCCTGATCCCAGAGCTGTTCTACTTGCTGGGAGGATAGATGGAACAGAATCAGTGCAACTGCAGTCCTGAGTGCTTCCTGCTTACTTTCCCAGTGCAAACCCTGACCTTGAGCTTCATGTCCCCCATATGGCCAGGATCTGTGTGGGGGAAGTAAGTAGGCAGCATTCTGAGCTTTTAGTTCTGGGCCACACTGTCCCTTGAGAACAAGGAGGAGACACCCACTGCTCCTCCAGTAGTTCTCCACCTTTGGAGAATGGGAAATGTCCCCTAGCTCAGACTCAAACAGTACTGCTTCCAGCCCCAGCCTGTCACTTGCCAATGTGTGACCATGAAAGAGCCATCTGGGCCCTTTGGAGTTGAGCCATCGGGTCTGTACAACAGAGATAATTGAACCAGCTGGCCAGCTGTTTTGTAGGATCAAGGATGCATGTACAGATCATAGCTAGCTGAAACTGGGGATAAAAAACTCTTGGAAGAAGCTCCAGAGATCCATAAACTGGTCTGTGGGCTCTGCAGCATGTAGGCCCTGAGTTAGCATAGAAAGGGCTATTTGAAATGATCTATTCCTGCCTTTCCTGTTATAAGATGGAACATCTGAGCTCAAATAGGGGAGTGACCTTAGCCAAGGTCACATTGCAGGTCAGAGAGACAGCCAACCTGGATCCCTGGTCCCTTGATGTTCAAAAAGGCCAGGACTCTGACCAAAGAACTCTCTGGTTTACAGGGTAGGAAGCCATACCCAGGCAACACCAAGAAGGATCTAGAATTGCTCTGCTGAGAGTCCTTATTAAATGAGCTGGTGGGGGAACCAGTTCCAGACTCTGTCAAAAACACCTGTACCCTATGCTATGGGAATGACTGCCAAGGCCCCCAACTGCCCATCCTAGGTGAGGGAAGTTAACCCTAAATAGGTTAGTACATCTGGGTTCAAGTTCTGGTCTACAACTGTTGACCTTGACTCCACCCTGCCTCCACTAAGCCTTGTTTTCCAAATGTGGAAGCACACCCTTTTCAACTATCAGGTGTCACAATGAGCCTCCCTGCCATACTCTGCCCAGAGTCAACACCTGCCTCCTGTCTAAAAATTATTTTAAGGTGTATCTCTCCTTCTAATGGATTAGTTAAAGGCAGTTTAAAAGTCTGATTTATCTCAGCCAGAGGAAAGGTCTGCAGCCATGTACATACATGCACATGTGAGCGCTCCTCTTAACCACAACCCTTGCCTTTATACACAGGCTGGCTGTTAATGCAGAGCATGGGCCTCCAACTTGGGCTTAATACAGGATCTAAGCTAAAAATTGGCCATTACTTGCCTTCTATTGGCTAGGCTTTTCAATAATCTTGTTGGGGCTTTCTAAAGTGATAGGAGCAAGTGGGAAGCTAGAGAGAAAGGCTTTGGTGTTCTTGGGAATGAGTTTTCTTCCAGTATCACTGAACTCCTGGCCTGTTTCCAGTGTATAAGATTTGCAAATTCTTTATTCCCTTAAGTCTTTTTTTTATGAAATTGCTGTTGCGAATTCCAAACTTCATTGACAGGGTCATTGTTGTTAGAGAGGAAGTAAGACTTGAGACAGTGGCTCTCAATTTTCAGAAATCAGAAAGACCTCCAGTAGCCTTTGGTCCTGCTGTGGGGAGGAGTGTGGTTCTCCAGAAGCTTGAAAAAACATGTCACCCTACATCATCCAGAGAGTTACCTACAGGAACCAGGCAGCTCTCATCAGGGGGCTTCATCCCCTCTGCAGACAGGGTCTGTGACTGTCAGAAGTTGCAAAGATACAAGATCCCAGGGGACTCCACCAGGATGTCAAGGCCCAGCAGCTTGGCCACAGTGTGTCCTGCACAGATGCTGGCTGAGCTCATCACTCCCTCTTCACCCAGGCCCCTATGGATGAAGTTTCATTAGGATGTTCAGTGGTCTCACAGACCATGCTGCCAAAACCTTCCTCAAGCCCCATACCAGTGAACACAGACAGAATATTGCTACCAACAAATGGGAGTAAACAGGCCATGGTCAGACTGCACCCAACCAGAAGTGTTTTGACAATTAGAAAATTATCTTCCTTTGCATCAATCCTAAGGTTTGTAGGTCACCACAAACCCACTCTTCCCCACTAGTCTTACACTTAGCTGGCTTCACTCATCTTCATGACCTTCCTGGCTGAGAAGGTACTATATGTATGTCCCCAGGTGCGACCTCTCAGAGCCTGTTATGGAGAAACAGGACACACTAGGAACTGCACACAGGTTGTGAGTACACCGAACTTTTTGTGCAGATGCTGGACATCTACTTGTTTGTCCCTCAGAGCAGGTTCTCACTGTGTCTACCTGAGAGAAGAGGTATGACAACCTGAGTTAGAAACTCAGGCTGCAGGGAAGCTTTTATCATGCAAGCCATTCTCTTTGTAGACTAACCATCAGGAAAGGGGACCTGGGAAAGGAGGTTTTACTTTTTTACTTTTTTAAGATTGTTTTTCAAGTACAGTTGTCTCCATTCTGCCTCCAACTGCCCCCTACCCCAGCCATCCCCAATCCCCACCCTTGATCGTACCCCCATTTGGTTTTGTCCCTGTGTCCTTTTTAGATGTTCCTGAAAATCTGGGAAAGGAGGTTTTAACTGAGATAGGAGCACAGCAGCCTGGAGAGTCCCTCCCCTATAAAAAGAGCAAGGAGCTGGGCATGGGGATTGCTCCCCAGGTTCCTGCTCTGGGAAGGTAGAGTGGTTTCCCTCTGAATTCCTGCAGTCCTCTATAGCCCTGAGGGTGAATCTCCATGAATTTATTCACCACTCCTCAGACTTGCCCCAAGCCTGCAAGAAATGTAATGGGAAGTGTTCCCTGTCTCAGGGCAGATGCTGTACTTTGAAGGCCCCAGACTTGGGTGGGTATGGAGAAAAGAGAGGGGAGACTAATTTTCTTAGGCCCTTTCCCCACAGCTGCATCCTTGTACATGATGGGCTTGGGCTTCCCCAAAAGAGGACATGCCTAAAAAATGTCTATGGGCCCTGTGCTGAGGCCTTCCAACTTTCCTCAGAGCAAAGGAGTTCAAGCTTGAGTCTCTTCACTGCCAGCACTCAAGAGCATTTTTTGCTCTTCCAGCTTCTGCTATGGGTGTAATAGCTGACAATGAACATTATCATTTGTGTATTTACTGTGAGCCAAACTCTGTGCTACATGTTTTAAATATAGTGTCTCATTTCATCCTCATAACTACCCTTTGGAGCACTGTTATGTTCATCATCATCCTCATTATATGTAGGGAAAACTGAGGCTTAGTGTGGTAAAGCAATTTGCTCTATTTCTCACAACCAAAATGAGGGGAGGCAAGATTTGGACTGACGATGGTCCACTCCTAAGACTCAATTCTTAATCAATGTGTCATTTGCCTAATTCAATCTAAAGGGGCACATCATCCCAGATCTTAGTGATACCAGGATTTAGGATGCAAAACACACAGAGTGTACCAGTGAGGTCTAAGACCACCCATCAGTCTTCTCTAGTGCCTTGCCATCAGTCAGCTCTGACAGGCAGAGGGACCATGGCAAGGATGGACATAGTTACAATGGAGCATAATCAAGAATGACCAAACACTTCTTAAATCTAAAGACATTGACATGTGATATAACCACTCATTCTGTCTCTGAGTGATTACATGATTTGACTGGTACTACTGTGACTATCTGGCAGACCCACTCCTGGACCTCATTCAGTGACAAATCTGTACACATTTTCAAAGAGAACTATCACAGTAGAACCTTTCATGTATCGATCTAGCATTGCATACCTGACAACATGCTATAAAATCATTATCTTGCTGAAGCCCCACCAATGTCTGTGAGGGCCAATGTCTGGGATCACTTAAGAGTTTGTCTTTTTTTTTCTAGGTTTTGACCCATTAACCTCTCCTCTACACTAAGAACAGATCCACATTTCCTGCACCTCTACTCTTGCCACACTCCATTTGAAATGGTGACTTATAAATATAGACTAGGGCAAAAGAAGCATTTAAACCCAGATGTTCTCATTATTTTTTAAAGAATACAGTAAATGTGTATTTGACCTTAACCCTGTTCAAAGCCTTCAGAAACAAACTAATGTTTCCAAAGCAACCATCCTGGACTCTCCATTGTAATTTCCACCCTTCCTAAATGTATATCCCTGTGACCACCTCCTGCTCCTGCCATGTAAGAAAACATCATGTGCTCCAACACATCAATAGGTGGAGTTATTAACCATGTTGTTTTCAGATCCTCTGTGGATGTTGACCATTTTTTCCCCAATCTGTTTGTCTCAGTGAGTAAATGAAATATCCCTTCTTCTGGTCCACCCCCATGCCACTGAAAAATAACATGATTTGGTTCAAGCATTTCTTTCTTTATTTTTTTGTACTTGTGCCCTCCTTCTTAGATTAAGAACAAGAAACCTAGAACTCCACTTAGGATTTATTTATTCAGCAAACATTTTCAGAGTTTCCACTTTATGCAATGTAGACACATATATTAGAATGGTATGACCTCCATCTATGAGAAGCATATGGTAACTAAGGAGACAAGCTAGAAAATATATATCCTGGCACTAAGCCTACAGCACAGTGTATGGGTGGATGAATTGTGTCCTTCTCTATCACTTACTAGGTGTGTGCCCTTAGGCGTGTTACCTAACTACTTTAAATGATGATGGAAGGAGACTTGACTTGGGTGGGAGGTGGGGCGGTGAACACACAATACAATATATAGATGATGTGTTGTAGAATCACACACCTGAAATCTATATAATTTTATTAACCAATGTCATCCCAATATATTTAATAAAAATAATTTTCTCATCTATGAAATGGGGATAACAAATGTATCTATCCTTTGGGTTTGTGAGCATTCAATGAAATGATAACTAAAGCAGGAAAATGCCTGGCATATAGATTCTCACTCAGTGCTCATTGATTTTAGAAGGATTTGTGAACACAGGGACTGTATAACATGAGTGATGGGCTCTTCTGCAGTATGGAAAATGAAGGAAGCTCAGAGGAAAATAATAAGGCAATATTTGACCTTTGAAGCTGGAGAGGGGAGAAGAGGCTGTACGGTGAGAGGCCTTACACTAACATTTTCCTCCACATTTTGAGCTTGGGTTATTAAGATCAGCCCACAGGAATTTGGTTATTTCTTTTTTTATTATTAAATTGATTGGAGTGACATTGATTAATAAAACTATATACATTTCAAATGTACAATTCTATGATATATCATCTGTATACTGCATTGTATTCCCTCCACCAAAAGTCAAGTCTCCTTCCATCACCATTCACTCAACCCCCGCATAGTGATCCAACAAAAAAAAATGATAGCATTGTTTACTTTTCAGAGGATGACGTTTCTTTGGAAATTGTCCTTAGTTCTGTACAAACATCTACAGGAGTTTATTATCAAAAATGAATGTAATTATATACAAGTGGCTGATGCTGAGGAGAGAGGGCTTACATGGTGTCCAAAGCAGATCACACTGTTGAACCCAGATTCAAGGGTTGGGGAAACAGAGACTTCTCTGCAAAGTCAGAACAAAATGTGTGGATGCTGAGAGGGGTGAAGGTTTGGAGGCATCACAACACTCTACCACAGGGACTTTCTACAAGGCCAAACAAAATCAGCCTCTTGGCTGGTCAGCCTTAATCTATGACTCATGTTTAAAGAATCTAGTAAAGAATGAGTGGACTGTTTTGCCTTCAGAAAATTTCCCAAACAGGCATGTGAGAGTTATTGGAGGGTCCTGAGTGCCTCACTAAACTCTAAAATCTCTCCTAACTGAATATTTAAAACTTGCTATTATAAAATTTTAGTTCTGAATCACAGTGCCTCTGAAACCTGGCTCATGAGTGTCAGTTGAAGAGCTCTCAATACATAGGTAAACCTCCCTACTGTGCTTAGAATCTATCAGAACTTCTGAGTTAAGAAGTCTGCAGCTACTACCTTATGTCTCAGCAGATTCTTAGCAACTGGCCTCAACATCTCCATGTTCTTAGAAACAGTGAAAATCTCTTTCACCTCTACAACTAGCTGTGCCTTCCTCTGAACCTAAACCACCACCCGCCGTTGTCATCAACCCAGTGAATTCCCACCTAAGATGCCCCTTCAGACACTAATGACTCTAATATCATCAGGAGATAGCCCATACCTGTGGATGAAGGGGGGCAATAAATAAGACATGGGGAGTTATGAGGCTACCCTCAGCAGCAGTGAGTATGACATTCTCATACAGCTACCCAGGTAGCCAAGACAAAGATCACTGTCTGGCAAGAGAAGCTGGTTAGTTAGTGAGGTGTCTAGTGATCTCTATCAAGTATCCTATGTTGCCATGAGGGCACTGAATGCAAGACAGGTGTCAGACCTAAACACAGCAAGGGAGTCAGAACAGACAATGTACAATCAACCATGAGGTCCATCCTGAGGCAAAAGTAGCATAAGAGCTAAAGTCAAGGAAATAGCCCCTCAGCAGTCAGCACCACACACAGACGCTCAAGGACACAATGGTACAAGTCCTTATGGTCCCTAGGAGATTACACAGAGGGTGCTACAGAAGAGATGTGTGGTGGATGGGCCTGTGGAAGAAGCTGAGATAAGAAAATCAATGAGCAACATCAGTGCATAGAGAAAAGTTCTTAGTCACAATAAAATTGTGTATTAATGTAAGAAAGGATAAAAATAAAACCTCTTTCCCCTATGAGACCACTAATGGGAACAATTTGCCTCTCATAATAATACTATTAGCCATCATCTACATTTGCAGAACACTCTATAATTTACTGAGACTGAACTCTCATAGCCAATTACACAGTTTTTTAAAGATTTATTTATTTATTTATTTGGTTAATCTTTCTCATTTTTAATTATTTTTTATTTCTGTTCAAGTATAGTTGTCTCTATTTTCCCCCCACCACTCCTCCCATCCCAGCCATGCCCACCTCCCACCTTCAATCCTACTCCCCTTTGGCTTTGTCCATGTGTCCTTTATACATGCTCCTTGACAACCCTTCCCCCTTTCCCCTCCATTATGCCCTCCCACCTCCCCTCTGGTTACTGTCAGTTTGTTCCAATTACACATGTTTTTATTATTCTCATTTTCCAGAAGAGAAAGCAAATAAGATTTATGATATGTTTGAGGAGCTAGGACTCGGTCTTTTTTATCAAGCCTGGCATTCTCTCTGCTATAGCACAACACCCTCCTAGCTTTTGTCCACGCACATACTAGGGCCCACAAAATGCCCACAATATGTTCACAGGGCATCTGCCTGGCCAAAGCTTGTAGCACAGCCTCTTGGTCCACAATCTCTGACCATGGCTAAGCCTAAACTAGAATAAACAGCTCAGGAAGGTAACTCAGAAGAAAACCCTAGCCTCTGGGAGAAGAAAATACTCCTCCAGGGGTTGGACACAGCCCAGACAGGAGAGACAGGTAAGGGAATGGAATGAGGAGGTCAGGCTTGCCCACAAATGCTTGAAGAGGACAAGTGGGCTCTAACTGGTCCCATGCAAGAGGCCTACCTAAGGACTGCAGGAAAGTGAAACGGCAGGGTGAGGATGACTTGCTGGAATGGGCTTGTAATGTGCTTTTGTTGGGCTGGGATAAGGGATAATGGGATCTTGTGGGACAGATAATGGGAAGGGATGAAGTAACAGGCCCCTAATAGTGATATAAAAGCAGCCCAGCACAACTCTGCCAGCACCTTGACTGGCAACGGGAAACACTATACAGCCAGTATCAAGGCTGTTCTGGGGGAAATTCTTTCTTGCAGAGAATTTGTTATAATGAAGCCCTGTTTTGGGGAATGCGTATGGCATTTGTCTCCCTGTCTCCATGTCAAGCTGTCAGCTCTTATGACTCCATGCCAAGTTCTATATGAGGACCTCACAGTCCTTTGTTGGGGTGAATTTTTTATGAAAATCCCCTATTTGGTGCTGAACTAGAGCCCTGTAAAGGCAGAGTTTCAGAGACTCCAACCAGGCTGCCACATAAGGAAGGAAAAGAACCAAGAGTGCAGACCATATTGCATCAGCAGCCAGAGCCCACAAATCATAGTCCTTGAACATGTCTGGATGCCAGGGCTGGAGCCATGGCCCTGGGGATGATGCCTCCCTCAGTTTAGAGTAAGCACCTATTTAAATGTTTGCCCAGGAACCTTGCTCAGTCCACCCTGGTCCTGGCTCAGCAGATGCTAAAACTTCTGTTTTACTCATAGTCTTGCCTACAGTTGAAGACCTGGCAGAGTTCCTTAGTCTAACACTACGAAGTAAGGACTGAGCCCATCCTCATT
Organism: Tonatia bakeri; assembly: GCA_004024845.1. Taxonomy (NCBI): domain Eukaryota; kingdom Metazoa; phylum Chordata; class Mammalia; order Chiroptera; family Phyllostomidae; genus Tonatia; species Tonatia bakeri. The sequence continues at coordinate 131,715 of PVIA01003140.1, read as the reverse complement.
CACAGGAATGATACAAGGCCTATAGAGAGCAGGTGGTCCACCCATGCAGTCTTGGGGAGACAGACACTCAGGAGACAGGATGGCTGACCTAATTACATACCAATTCCATTCTTCACCCTCTAATTTAAGGCTATACAGTATGTTCATTTTCTGGCTTCTAAAGTGTCTGGTTTTGAAGACTACACCCTAAAAATTTAGGAAACTCTGAGCCCTCAGTCAAAATATTTTTGGAGTCCTGCATCTATGCCATGTGGAACTATGGCACCTTCCATAAACAGCTGGTTCCCAGCACAGGCCAGTTGGCAGAGGTCAGTGAGCACACAGGAGAGGGCCTTTTATGGCAATGCCTCATGTGGCTATCTGCAGTGAGTACTGGATATAGTTCACAATATTCTCCTATAGTGGGAGATCTCACTTTTTGCTTCCTTCACTTTTTCAACTGAGCATCTTTGCATAATGAAGGTGTAGAAAGGAACTGCTTTGGAAAGGCAGAGCCTCGTGGATCCTCTAAGAAATCCTAAAATATGAAGCCACCATAGAATTCTGTGGACCCAAAGAAGGCTCCAGATACTGCCCTTATTCCTAGGTGACTGGATCTGTAAGGCTGTTCACCCATTTGGGCAGGAGGACAAATGCTGCAGGATCTAGGATCCTGGGAGTTGACTTTCTGACAACCAAGTGAAGACCCAGTGAGAAAGGCCAGAGGCCATGAGGCCTTGGGAATATTCACTCCTGAAAGAGTCAGAATATAGACTAGGCCAGACACTGGAACTTCTGGGTCAAAAATCTCAAGTAGTTAGATAAGATAAGCTGATTTTTCAGTTATCTATGGCTACATGACAAACCCACTCAAAACTTAGTGGCTTAGGACTACAATTCTTTTATTATGCTCAAAATTTTGTGGCTCAGGAATGCAGGCAGGGCACAGTGAAGATAGCTCACCTCAGTTCCATGACTGGGGTCTCAGAGCGGTTATATGTTCTGTTAGCTAGGTTCAGCAGTTCTTCTGCACTTTGTACTTTCTGGGGCTGGGATGTCCAAGATAACTTTCCTTACATGTCCCATGCTTGACTGACAGGTTCTTGGGCATTTTCCTTCTCTATCTCTCTCTCGCTCTCTCTCTCTATCATCTCTATCTCTATCTCTATCTCTCTCTCTTTCCATGATTATCTTGGGATTTCTCATACATGGTAGCCTCAGAAACATAAGACTTCTTATATGGTGGTAACTTCTCCCAGAACAAGCATTTTAAGAAGTCTCAGTAGAAGAAGCAGTTTGTGAATTAGCCATGCAAGTCCCCAAAATTTACCTCTACATCATTCAATCAGACAAGTGAGTCTCTAGGCCAGACCACACTCAAGGGAAGGATAATTATGCTATACCTCTCAGTGGGAAGAGTTGCAAAGAATCTGTGTCCAGCTTCAATCTAATACATGTCAACTCTGTTGATACTCTGTTCATATCAACCTTCACTGTTAACAAAGAAGTCCCACATTGCATTGTTATAATTAGGTGTGTCTCTCAACCAACACTCTAAAGTACAGAGTGTCAAATCCCCTCTGCTGTCAAAGATCCAGCAAGTCTGTGTCAGAGTTACTGCCTGGGGGTCAGCAGGAATGTTTTCACAAAGAAACCATTCCTGGCTCCTTTATCTTAGAGATGGTAATTGGAACAACCTTGAGATACCTGGGAGAACTTTGGGGAGATAAGTGTTAGGACTAGAGTAAGTCCTTGCTGAAGCAGTGGTCCCCAGGCACTTGGCTACACCCAGACTGCTGATAAAGAGGTTTTCCCGGGACCACAGGGCACAGCTATCTCATTGGGCCTAGCTTCCTTGGAGGGATGGGAGGGATTTGTCAGGTGAAAGAGGACATAAGAGTGTGGGACCAGGAAGCCACACTGTCACTGCTTCAGTGTGGCCATGTGAACTTGCTCAGCCCTAGGAGTTACACAGAGAGGCACCCAGAAACCAGGCCATACCCTACCATCTGTACATGGAGTCATGGCTGTCACACTTCCAAACTCTCAACTCATATTGCTTCATGCTCCTGGTATCACCTTGCCTTTCTCCTCTGCAGAGATCTCCTCAGTTTCCAAGGAAATGCAGCCTGTGTTCCTCCTGTTCCTTATGCTGTAGTTTGTTCCCACCTTTGACATCTCTATTTCATGGGTCTGTTTAACTGACTGCTCAGACACATATTTCCTTTGCACCCCTGTACCTTACCTGGACTGGCACAAAGGATGTGCTATGAATGAGGGTATACACTCACCACTGGGGACTTTGGACCTCGAACAACCAGGGCAACCCTTGGGTGACTTGGTGGATCTGTGCTGGGTGGTGAGATTTGGACTACGACCACTTCTGATGCTCAGAAGAGAGCTCTTTCCATGCTGAGGGCTCTTTGCCAGATCCCAAGGGTAAGGGGTGAATGTGTAAGTGCCAAACGGGTCACTGGGGTATGGATGGGGCAGTTTTCTGCCTCTTTCTGATGGACTTGGGGGATGCAGTAGTCCACTGCCCATGTAATACAGGTTTCATCCATTTGACACTCCCTATACTTATTAAAGGCCCCAGGAAATGTCCTCTCCTACCTGCACCATTCTCTCCAGGGTCCTTCCCCAACCTCTACCAGCAGGAACCTTGGAACCACTCAGAATTGGTCTTGACCTCAGCTTCCCTCTGCCCTTTACTACCAGTGGCCTGGACCAAGGTACTCACTTCCAGAATGCTGGTTTGGATTTTTTCGTAAGTAACATGGGGTTGACAATTCCCACCTTGAGGAATGTTGTGAGAATAAACAAGATGTGTGTAGGGGGCCTACTGCAGTGTACAGCATGTGTTGGGATCTCCCCAAGAGACAGCTGGGGTAACCTGTCCAGGGAGCTTCCAAACCCAAATGTCCTGTGGTTTCTTGTGACCATCTCATATCTCTGCTTCCATGACCCCTCAGAAAAAGACAAAAGACCATCATGTGACAGTAGGGCATGCCCTTCACCTCTCTGCTGAGAATTTTCCTTGTCTGAGCACCCAGACAGAGCAACCCTGCCCTCTCCCAAGTGCCCTGCCTACAGATTCCCTGGGCACACCATTAAGAGCCACAACCAGAAATTTGCTTTAAGTCAGAGCAACATAGAAAATGGAGGCTACCAGTGTGCTGGGAGAGGGTCAGAAACATCTAGAGCAGGGTCCTATACCTTAGCCACCATGTTACATCTGCCAGCAGTCTTAGCCAAATATCACCAAAGTCTCTTATCCCTCTGCCTGAGGTCAGGGAGCTTTCTAAAATGCCAGTCTGAGCACATCACTCAGCTGCTCCAAAACACCCAAGGTCTCCCATGCCCAGTGTGTGGAGTCTGGTACTTAAAGACCCACAGTCTGGCCTCAGTCCACATATACTGTCCACTGCCCCATTCCTTGTACCCCTGCTCCACAAGAAATAATTTGCTGTTATGTTTGCAAGGAGAGGTCTTCCTGCAGTGCCCTGCCCCTTCGCTTATACATCTCCATTTCCTGCTGCCTTCCCAGTCCACTTAGGTTTAAAGTCTTCAGGAATGGTCCTTGTCTCTCTGGCTCTCCAAGCACTTTGGTGAGCCTCTCTTGCAGTCTGAGTCATGGTACATTTTTCAGTTTGTACATATCATGTCTTTCTTTCTAGACCAGGCATTCCCCAGAGAGAAGCCTGATGCCTGACTCTAGCCCACCATTGGGCTTGACCCCACATCATTCCAAAAGAAAACACAGAAGATGAGATAGAATATACCATCTAAGAAGAGCTGCCAGGAGACACCCAGGAGTGCAGCCAACTTGCTCCAGAGCAGAATCAGGAACACGGGTGGAGGCCACAGGCAGACAGACAGATGTAGGGGACAGATGGAAGGACTTTATGTTGGTCCATCTTATCTCAACCTTGCATACTGACCCTTTGTTTCAGTCAGCAGGTATCAAAATAGCTCTTCACGTGCCAAATGGGTGCAGTTAGGGAATCAGGCTGTTTCCAAAACTGTTCGCTGCCACCTGCTGCACATTTGCCACAAGCCCATGTAAATCTACAAAGACTCTGGTGTGAATGAAGCCTGGGCCAAAAATTAACAAGCTATTTCACTGAGCAACTGTGATGTACTTAGCATAATTAGCTTACTTAATCCTCATAACCATTATGTTCAGAAAAGATAATGAGGAAACTGAGGCTCAGAAAGATTGAGTGACTCAGCTATTAACTAACAAAGGGGAAATTAAATGTAGGCTCTAACCTAGGCATTCATGGTTGGCTGCCTATTTGTTTTGTTTACACTCTCTGTACCTTAGCTTCCTCTTCTGTAAAATGAGGATAACATAGCACTTTCTCAGAGAAATGTTGTGATAATTAAAGAAGTTAATAAATGTTAAGTGATGAGAACAGGACGGGATACATAGTGAAAAATAAATGAACATTTGCCTACAACGCACACACACACACTACATGCAACACAACGCATACATACACCACACATGACTCACACCATCACGCACATATAACACGTACAACACACCCCAACACAGACATACATGTCACATGCAACATGTTAACCAGCACATTCTACCACCACACATATGCATACCACATATAACACATAGCAATGCATACATACCACACACAAAACACAATGCAAACATTACACACTATATACATACACTGGTAGACAGTAAAAACCAGAAAACTTCCCACCACCTGTGGCCAGAAATCTCAAATTAGGTCTGTAGGTCCTTTACATTCTGGCTTGTGTGTGTCCTTGTGAGAACACAGCCTTGTTTTCCTCCCTGTGAAATGGGAGTATGGAATTCTCTGCATCACAGGGCTACTATGAGGAGCCAGGATACATGTGACCATTCTGTGTAAACCATTAAGTGCCCTGCAGGTTGTACTGGCCCTGCAGAAGGGTGTGTGGCTGACAAGCATTCCCTGCTCCTCGCTGGGGAAGAGTTGGCGAGCAGCCAGGACCTGCTAAAGACAGAGACAGTGTCCTCCACCACTCTCAAGCACAGGAGAGCCTCCATCACTAGGAAGACATGGGTGCTATCCTTCCTTTCCTAGGTTAAAGCACTCTGTCGCCTTCTCCCTGTAGCACTTCCACAATCCCCCAGATGTAAAGGTGGAGATGCTGGTGGCGTAAGTGGGGGCTTCTACACTTCATTTCAGGAGGCAGCACTTCTGCAGTAGGCAAAGAGCTCAGACCACCCAGGTTAGAAGCTTACACAGCTTCTCTGCCAGGGAATAGAAAAAGCATCAGGCCTGGGGATGCCCATGAGCAGCAGAAGAAAATGACCACTCACAAACAAATCTGACAACCCAACCCACCACTTTGAATTTGGGGGGTAGGATAGGACAAAGTGGAAAATAGTAGGATATGTTATCTGAGCCCAGAGAGAAAATGTAGATGCATAGAGTATGATCACTTATGTCCAGAAAGAGGTCTGATTTGTGGGCCAACATGGTCCTGGAGGAAAGTTTGTGAATATCTGAGTGCTTTCTGGGAAATCTTTCTGTCAGTGAGTACATGGGGTCAGAGCCATAGCTGGTTGACTGAACTTGTTAGAGCAAGAGAGTCCTGTGAGCAAATGACAAGGAACCAGCAAGTCTGCAAAAGTGTGTCCAAGACAAAATTCCCGTTGGAAAAATGGAAGATTAAGGGTTTGAGCACAAGCATTTGAACACCAACTGCCAAGAAAGGACAAGAGGGAGATGAGGCTGAGCACTTCCCATGCCAGAGCAAACTCCCAGGTGCTTAATCAGCACTGGGTCCAAAGCAATGAGCCAGGAGTATGAGATGTAGGTGCCAAACCAGCAAGTGAAAAAAAGGTCGTGAAAACAGCAAGAACAGGCAGGTCTCACCCATGTCCAAGCACTGGAGCCCAGACACACAGCACACGTAGACATGGGCCTGCAGGACAGTGAGGGCCCTTGAAGCCAGGACACACAGAAGATAGCTATAGGGCACAGCATGTGGTGTCTTGTCATCATAGGCTGTCTCTGGAGGTGCTAAAAGATGGTGGCATGACCAGTGTAGGCAGAGAAGGATGACATTTGTGCTCTGGACTAAAAGAGCTGTGGGGTACTGACTCAAACCACTCTGGTTTCCAGAGACCAATTCAGAAGGCTCCCTGTTCTCTTGGATCTTCCCAGCCACCAATCTCTGTGCCCCATGTGAAACAGTCCCCAAGGAAAAGGCTCACTCTATGGCCAAGGAGCCCTCCTCAGGGCAGTGCTGTGGCTGGAGCACCTAAGCCACTTTCCCCTTTCCTCTTCCCCTTAGTGTTGATCGGCGTGGGCACTGAGACCTTCCTCCAGGGGCACTTCAAAAGCTTGGCTTTCTACCTGCTGTGAGTATGTGGACACATGCCCTTTGCCTACATATTCTGCCCCAGCTCACTCTGAGTCTACCTTCTCAGATTAACCCAGGGCACCGTACCCTTTCCCATGATAAGTCCATCCTATCCCAGAGATGGAAGGACTAGAGGGGCCGTTAAGATATCCTCTGCTTTGAAAAGGGCTTTAGTCAAACCATCCCATAAATCAACCAACTGTCCTTCCATCACCCACCCATCCATCCACCCATCTATTCAACCATCCATCTATCCACCCATTCATCTCTTCAATAATTTCTTAGCTAGAAAACATTAACTGAGTTCTTCTTTTAGAGAGAGGAGAATCTGAAAGGACTATAAACTTCAGCCCACTTTCATGCAAAGCACAATTAGAGGTTTTATTTACATCATGTCCTTTAATGATGGCACTATAGAAGTGAATGGTGTCTCAGTTTTGCAAATGAGAAAATTCAGTGGGAGTAAGATGCTCAGCCCACATCACCAAGCTCATGAGCAGCAGGGCACAGACTCATGGGGCCCCAGTTCTTTTAGTTCCCCAAACTCTGTCCCTTCATCTCTGCCAGCTGTCTCTGCAAACACCCTCTGACAGGGAGGAGATCATGGTACAGTGATGTCCTAGGGTGGGAAGAAAGCCTAGCATCCCTGCAGGCTCTGACTACCCAGCTTCTCAGCAGCCCAATCCTGAAAGACACAGGGAGCCCAATATGCCTGTGTGGTCAGCAAGATGTGTCCCCTCCCCCTTCACATGTACCTTCATCACAGTGGCCTCGTCTGCATGCTAAGGAGCCCACCCACCCTTCTCAGACAAGCTATTTGGTGTGCAGAGTGGATCACATCCACCATCTTCTAACCATGTTCCAACCTCCCAGTGCATTTCCACAATGTCATAACATCAGCCATCTAGAAACACAAGGCCCTCTGACAGTTTTTAATAGCTGCCACAGCCTCCAAGCCACTCTTCTTTGTACTCTTCTAACCTCCACCTTATTTCTTGTCACTCAGTTTATACCCCAGGAGGTTCTGACTCTCCCAAACACATCCACAACACCTTCCCTTAAGCCTTTGCTCATCCTGTCATACACCTGGGGTGCTTTTTCACCCACTTCAGAAAGAATTCCTTCCTGGCATTCTGCCCTGGGACCCCTGCCTGTGCCTGGGACCCCCACGGGCTGGAAGTGACTTCTTGCTCGAAAGGTCCTCCACATCTTACTGAGCCTGTCCCAGCCACTATGCACTGTCTCCCTAGAATACAGAGGCAGGTCCTGGACTTCCTCCTCTCCCTATGGTTTCCTCGCTCACCCACAAACATTACTAGGGTAAGACCTGGGGGTTATTATCTTACTGTACCGGGTCAGGCTATGGCCAGTTAATGCTGTCTGCTTTCTGCCTTGCACCCTGCCTCTTCCTGATCACTCTGCCTATCTTAAGGGGACACTGTGTCCATCTGGTCATTTCATGGTCCAGTCCTAGAAGAAGTTATTTCTGACTATTCCCTGCTCTCCAACCCCGAAGGATTAGTACCCATGGTCCACCTTGCCCATCCTTCCTGCACTCATGTCCATTCATTCCTCAAGGGCCATCCAGATGTCCAAATGTCCCACTTCCCTATCTTCACTCCTTCCTCCCATTCTCTCCCACAACATACACTCTCCCCTATGCAGATCTTGGACTCTTGGCACTGTGTTCCCTCACACTTAGAACCTTCATCCATTGTAACATATACCCTTTATGAATGTCACTGCCTTCTCTGTGTCCCCAGGACCAAGCACAGACCGTGGTCCAGAGTAGACACCAGAAGGAACTAAGCTGCCATTGGCTTTCCCATTGTTCTTCTCCACTTCTCCTCTACACTTGCTTCCTTACCCGTCTTCCTCTTTCTTGCGAGGCCTCTCGCTGCCTTCCTCATACTTACCCAATGTCTGAAGGTATTATCACTTAAAATCCGAAGACTAAGAGTTAGGAAGACACTGGGAGGCATAGAGAGAGTAGGAGAAAGTAGAGGTAAAGTACTAAATAGTCACAGTGAGAGAGAGAAAGCAATGGTAGTAACTAATACATACAGGAGTGAGCAAAAGTAGGTTTGCAGCTGTGAGTATGCAAAACACAAAGTTTATTCTTGTATTGTTATTTATCAACATGTATTTTTTCATATGAACAACTATAAACCTACTTTTGCCTACACTGGTGTCTGTATATAATGAGAAATATGTGTCAAGCACATTTGAAGGACTTTAAAAATATCAACACATCTAGTCCTTGTAACAATTTTATTGTTAAAACACAATGATTACTCTCAGAAAGCTGGGTACAGAGAGGTCAAACCCCTTGCCTATGGTCACAACAGCCGATCAGGGACAACACCCAGGACCCTGAGGAAACCCTTCTCCTGCAAGGCAACATCTCCTCTCACTCATTCATTTACTTTAATGCAAGTCCACAGAACACTTAAAAATAAGTCTTTCCAAGAGTAGGCCCAGACCACATGGAAGAATTAGAGACTACCAGACAGACAAAGAGAAAAGGGAGAAGTTCTTCGAAGAGAAGCATGCCTGTACAAAGGCCCTGTGGCACCTGGTGTAGTCAGAGGAATGTAGAAGCTCATGTAGGCATTTAAAAGGCATGCTAAGGAATTTAAATTCTGTAGGTCAGTGAGATTCTACAGTAAAAAAAAAAAAATACAAAGTCTGGGACTGGCCCAGAAATCTGTCATTTTACATATTCCCCAGGGGATTCTTATCAGAAGGTCTGTGGACCACAAATGGAGTATGAGGATGCTTTGAAAAATTCTAAATTGGGAAGAATATGATCAGATTTGGGTGTCAGAACAAGCCCTTGGGGAGCCTCTAGTGATGAAGCGGAGGAGCGGGGTGCAGAATGTGAGGGCCAGGGAGTAGTGAAGCCAAAAGGGGGAAGGTACATGTGTCCCAGGGGCAATATCCAAACTCAGGTGATACAGATGAGGCCAGAGAGAATGGGACTAATTCTAAGGCTATTTAAGGAACACAGTCAGCCTGCCCTAGTGGCTTTTTGGATGAGGAGAAAAGAGGGAGAAGAAAATGGATTCAGCTTTAAGACTCTTAAGTTGGGCAATGACTGTCTGTCCTGGTGACTATAGGTAGAAGAACATCTGCCAGTGTCCACACAGGGGTGCTGTGATCAAGGTGGTCTCTCATGCTGGCCTGCAACATCCTCCTCACCAATCTCTGAGCCCAAGACCCCAACTTCTTCACCACCACAGCCCAACCCAGCACAGGTCCTGGCATCAAGATGGCTCCTGGTGGAAGCTGGTTGGGTGGTGGGGTTAAGTCAAGAAACTCCTGGTCCATTGGTTAGCTGTAGCTACCCAAGAGGCCAAGGTGCTGTGAGGAGATAGCCCATAGGAAAATGAAGAGAGAATCAAAGGATGCCCAGCCTCCCTCACCTGTCTCCATCATAGGTTTACAGGAGTCACCGTCTCTGTGTGTGAAGGGGCCTATTTTGTGGCTCAGATGTTGACCATCTGCTTTCAGTAAGTAACTTCCGCTGCCAAGGGATCCTTGCCTTTTCTCCGGGGCCAGGGAGGGAAAAGCCCTAGGCTTAAAGGGGCATTTTATCAGCTCTGGAACCCTCCTCATCCAGCTAGGGTCTGGTCACAAAGGAATTGACCACCAGGGATAACCAAAGAGCCATGGCAAGCAGTGGTGTATAGAAGGAGGGCCAGCCCCCATCACTCCCCAAAGCCAGCCTGGACAGGATGAAGCTGTGCCCTACTCTAGGCCAATTTGGAGAATGATGAAGGCAGGTGCTTCCTTCCTTTAAAACCTGGAGATAGCAACCCTGAAGAAACCTGCTCAGCTCCAGGCCTCTGCCAGGCCTGTGTATGGACTCTGCATGTCAGTTAAGAAGCCCCTCCAGGCCAATGTCATTTCATGACTAGGCAAGTCTCTGGGAGCAGGGTGCAACTGAATTCCAGCCTGCTCACCCACATAGCCAAGCCCTTTGTGCAAGGCACGATCTGTGTAACCATTCCAGCCAGGTGTCTCCCATACTGCCTACCTTCTCCACTGTACTGTGGATTTCCCAGGGGACCCTTGAGTCCCCCACTCTCCTTTTACTGCCTCTGCAGCCCCTCTGAAGGGGCACAGGCAAGAACCTTAATTATGTAACTACTGAGAACTCCTGCCCTAGGGGTGTTCAACCAGATGCCACTATAGAGAACATGGCCACAGCAGAACACCACCCCAGCCTCCTATAGCCTCATAGAATGTTGAAGCTTTCCTGAGTCATTTTCTGCTTGCCACTAACCCTAAATTTTTTCCTCCCAGGTGTCAGCCAGGGTCCCCAGCCTACATAGCAAGGGAGAAGGCTCAGTGGCTGGGCTGCTTCCAGAAGTTCCTGGCGTATATGCTGCTGTCTGTGGCCTGCTTTCTCCACCCCGTGCTGGTCTGGCATGTGACCATCCCAGGTAGGAGTTACAGGACGTAGTAGTAGCAGGTAGCCCCCACCACATGTAGGCAATGAGCAGAAAAGGTTGAATCCTTCTCACCTCAGTCAGCAGTGACATTGGCTCCAGGGCCCCCACTTGCCCCCCTGCCTGCTCTGGTTGAGGTCATGAGGATGAGGACCTATCAGACTTCTCCACCCTGATTAAGTATCAGGAATGACATTTAATCTTCCATGTAGGTGTTCAGAAGCTGCACCTCTATAAGGGACCTGGCCTTTCTCTCAAAGCCTGTGTAGAGATTGAGCTTTAGGAGTGTGAGAGATGACCATTGCTCTGCCCAAAGCCACCCATGTCTCCTCAGTGCCTGATTCAGATCCAAACTCTTCAGCCTGGTTGGAAAAGCACAACATGAAAGAACCCCAAAAGGTGCTCACAGCTACAACATCTTCCCCTACTTCACCTCACAAATCCCGCTGGTCAGCCTGGTTCCTGATCTCAGAAGCCAGGACACATACTTCCACCTCCTGGGTTTTGTCTTGACCTTTTCTGCTAACAGCCTCTTCTGCCTTCTTTATAGCTGTGAAACTGTGCCCCTTCTCATGACTCATCTAAAATGCCAGGAACCAAACTGTTGGGGGAGACAAGATTGAAAACTAGTCTCCTTTTCCTTCCTGAAGTTTCTCATGAAGTACCTGTCATGGCTTCTGAAGGCCATTCTGCCAGGCTCTTCGGTGAACTCCTGAGCAGGATTCATCACTGTAGAGGCTAGAGCAAGCTGCTACCTCCTGCTCCTTGGAAAAGAAGAGAGGCCCAAGAGGCTCTGGCCCTAGCAGCAGGATAGCCACCTTCCCCTCTTCTTCTGGACAGGGCAGGATTCCCAGCAAAGAACCCAGAGCTGCAAGTCTCAGCCTGGAACAGAGGGGTCTGGAGGCTGCATGAAGGGCCAGGAAGGGGGACAATGCTACACCAGCCCCACACAAAAGTATCTGTACTTTTCTCTGTGGTTATTGGGGAGGCTAAAAAGTGAAGGCAATCTCCCACTTCTGGAATGGGAAGGAAGTCCAGTTCAGCAGGTGGGGCCTGGTATCCAACATAGAATCCAGACACATTGAAAGTATTACAGGTCCAGCTCTCATAAGCTGTACTAAGAGGGAGGCTGAGTGTGATGATGGAAGCCTGTTTAGGCAGCACCAGACTCAGCTGTTAGTAGAAAGGGAGCCTCAGGCACAGGGTACCTTATCTAACAGTCAGCAGGAGGGCCCTAGCATGGCACTAGCCCTGCTGACATGTTCCAGCCAGGCACCAGGCTTGTCCCTTGAATCTGATGTGGGTGTGTGAGTCCAAGTTAGGTGACAGGGCTGGAGCACAGGCAGCCTGAGTGTGGCCACACAGGTGTGCTGCTGTGGCTTTTTAGAATGGTGGGCTTGAATAGCCTCTGGCTTTTCTCTAGGACACATCTAGCATCCTAACCTCCCAGATCTCTTCCAGGCTCCATGCTCATCATCACTGGCTTGACCTACTTCCTTCTCAGCAAGCGGAAGAAGAACAAAGCTGCCCCTGAGGTGCCAGTTTCCCAGGAGCAGTACACAGACCCCTCCAGCAGTGCCATGAGCACCATCATGTCTGGGGACACTGAGCAAACCTACACCTTCCATGGAGCCCTCAAGGAGGGGTCCAGCTCCTTCTTCACAAACATGAAGTACATCCTAAAGGGGACCAGGAAACCCAGCACCCTCCAGTGCCCAGATGCTCTGACAGAGCTGACTTTGGAGCCAGCTGACTCATTAGCCAAGAAGAAGCAGGTGCACTTTGAAGATCATGTGGTCAGGATCATCCCAAGCCTCATCGAAGGCCCAGACAATGAGGACAGTGAGCCAGAGGAAACCACCTCTGACACCACCCCCATCATCCCTTTACCCCAGGCTCCACTCTTCCTGCCTTCTCTCACGGACATCATCCTCTTCTGAGCTGCTTATTCAAGCCTTGGAGACGTTTGGGAAGGGATAGGCATAGACTAATGACTCTGCCTGGAGTTTTCTGATATCCGTGGGCCCTCCAGGGAGCCCAGGGTCTTTGTAGGTCAGCTCTTCAAGGTGTGACCAAACATACTCCAGTGGACCTCTGGGGCCATTGAGTGGCATGATAGGTCCTGAAGCAGCCTTAAGGGAGGTACAAATGAAGCCCACACTGCTTCAAACCAGAACAAGTTTTCTCCTTGACATACAGTGAGGAAATCATTGTGCTTTCCCCAAAAAGATGATCGATCACTCCCACTTCACAGAAGGCTGCCTCAGCCCCAGGAGAAGGCACCAGACTTCTGCTGCTCCTGTTACAGTTCTCAACACTCAGCAAGGACTTATGTCTGTCCCATTTCTGAGGCAACATCCCAGCTCTGAAGGCCCAAGGATGCACTGGCAACTTATGCATGTCCACAGACAAGTATTGAAGGTGGCCATGGGTCCCAACCTCCAAATGAGATTGCTCAGATAGGGAGAAAAGGCCAGGCTGCAGGTCCTCAGGACAGGACAATAGTGCCCAGCAGTGGGCTTTGTGCTCTTTATGCCCTGAGGCTGGCACTGGGCAGCAGGAGTCACAGAGCCACTGAGGGAAAAAGTGCCGCTTTGCTCACTGCAGGAAGAGCCAGGCCAGATGAGTGATGCTTGCTCTGAAAGCACCACTGAGGCCTGTCTGCATCTCCACCACATAAACTTTCCCAAGATTCCAAGTAGATGATGTAAACTAAAAGCTACTAAAAGCCAATGACAGCTTTCAGTCATGAATGCTACAGCGCAGGATGCAGCGCCTGCTATACACAAGGACCACAGAGGTGGTACCCTGAAGATTCATCCAGCAAAGAGAAGTGGCTCTGCCACTCTTAGGTGTTTGGTAGCAGAATAGGTGATAAATATATGTTTGGTCAAAACAGGAAGGAAGAGGAGGGAAAGATGGAGTGTAGGAGGAAAGTGATCAGGCAGGTTAGCTTTCTGTAACCACTTCATGGAAGTGGGAGTTAACCCAGATTAAGTAAGCAATTTGAATCAGATATTCCTTAGTTAAAGGACTTGCAATATGTTTTCATTTCTAAAAAGTGTCCTTTGGTCCACAGGGTTGTTGTAAGGAAGAGCAAACATGCTCTTCTTCACAGACAATCTGAATTAACGAGAAATCCAATCACATGCTCCCAAGTTGGTGCATGAGCAGACACCAAGGACTTCAGAACAGCCCTCAGAGCACATGCTTTAAGCTCTAGGTAGGAAATGTGTGTTCATTCTTGTGTACTTTTCAACATCTCCTACACGTTATTCACAAATGTATGGAAATAGCCAACTAGAAGCTAGTATCATTTTCATGCCTAAAGGCAGCAAGTGTATCATATTAGCAGATCTCTTCCTGCAATAACAGTTCTTTTGTAAACCAAATGAAAAAGACACATTTCCACAAGCCCTCCATGGTGGAAGTAGTAGAGCTGTTTCTTTAACTGTCACTGAGAAGGGACTTCAGGATCTGAGAGTCACAGTCAGGAGACAATGAATAATATGGAACGTGAGTATGTATATATAGGAATTGTGCCCATTTCTTAATGGGGAGGAGTCCTAGACAGGCCACATGTGCACAGAAGGAGCCCAGGCTCTTACACCTGTCATGTAGAGAAGGGGGATGTAATGAGCACAGAACAGATGCAGCCAGCCTCTACAGACCCCAATCTTCCTGCTCTATTCTCAGAAGCTTAGGCAACAGAGCTAGATGGATGACCAGCTTACGTGCAAGAAGCAAACCCAGAAATATAATGTCAGAGCTCTCAGATCTCATTTAATAAACATTTCTGTAAACCCAAGAGCATTGTTTTTGTTGTGTCTTAGAGGTGAATGGGAAATTGGGAGCTCCAGGTGATATGCTATTCCTGTCACTCTGAGATATCTAGGCTTCTTTGTGCCTGTCATCAGTTAAGGGAGAGTCTGATGCAGCATGAGAGGTCCAAACAATTATGATCTTACCAAGATTAACAAAGTACAGTTTTCAAATACTCTTATTGCTGTAAAAAGAGAAAAAAGCTGAGGTGAGATCATTAAATAGACCAAAGCCCTCACCTCTGTCAGTGGACCAAGCAGGAAATTTCCTCCTCCTTATGAGCAGATGTATACCATGTGTCACCAGCTGATTCGCAGCCCAAGACAACCATCTTTATTCACTTCTATCCCTGCACAAAACCTCATTTTTGCTGAGAACAAAATATAAGTGCTGACCCCAGTGTGTCCCACGTCCCTTTCTCAGCAGAAAGCAGATCAGACATTTTGTAGATGTGAAACAGTAACAGGAAGTAGAAAGAACTCAATTCTTCCGCTAACATGCTAATTGACCTTGGCTAAACCCCTTTATCTCTCTGGTCTCAATTTCCCCTATTAAGTGGAAATAGCAGAATTTCTCCCAGGATTGGTGGTATAACCAAGAAAGACAGGGAAATGCTCTTCAGATCACAAATCACCAAGTCAGTGTTAAGTGCACTTTTCTTTTACTGTGGGATCACAGTGAGAAAAGCCCCAATACAAGAAAGCACTGAGGAAAACACCACCAAGACTTTTCTCTGCGTCAAGGTCAGTGCAAATCCAAAAGCTTCTTTCTCAAATCCAGATTCCAGTGCTTGAAACTGGAGATGATGCAGCTAGCAACACTCCAGCTTATAGAGCCATGGTGGACCCCCAATCCTGAAGAGCCATGCCCTGGAGGCCACCCAGTATAAGCGCTCTTTCCCATCAGTCCTAAGTGATTTATTTTTTTTTTAGTTTTTTAAATATTTTTATTGAGATATAACATACATACCATAAAATTCACCAATTCAATTCTTTTTAGTACATTCATTGTCAAGTACATCACAATTCAAGTTTACATTTCATCACAGCTTCCAAAAAACATTAATGGTCATTTTTCACCCTACTCTAAACACACCCTAAACAACCACTAACCTACTTTATGTCTTTACAGATT
Organism: Tonatia bakeri; assembly: GCA_004024845.1. Lineage (NCBI taxonomy): Eukaryota > Metazoa > Chordata > Mammalia > Chiroptera > Phyllostomidae > Tonatia > Tonatia bakeri. The sequence continues at coordinate 115,945 of PVIA01003140.1, read as the reverse complement.
TCCCTTCTGGACATTTCCTATACATGGGATCAGTTAAGACATGGTCTTTTGTGACTTGCTTTGTTCACTTATCATAATGCTTTCAAGGTTCATTCATGTTTCAGCATATATCTTTATTTTATTCTTTTTTGTGGCTGAAAAATATTCCATTATACAGATATACTATGTTGTGTTTATCTTTTCATCTGTTGATAGACAGTTGGGCAGTTTCTACTTTGTGCCTATTATAAATAATGTTGCCAAGAACATTTATGTACAAGTGTTTGAATGAACATATATTTTCATTTCTGTTAGATATATACCTAGGGGTGGAATTGCAGAGTTAAATAATAACTCAACATTTAACCTCTTAATAAAGTGTTAAACTTCCAAAAGGGGCTGTACCATTTTACATTCCCACCAACATTGTATGAGTGTTCTTTCCACATCCTTGCCAACACTTATTATTGTCTGTCTTTTTTATTATAGTCATCCATTTACTATTTTTATATGTATATCTGTAGTGACTAATGGTGTTGAGCATATTTTCATGTAATTAATGACCATTTGTTTGTATGAATATTTTCTAGTTTCTTGTAGTAAGGAACATTATCACCAATGCAGATATGAATATCTTTGGGTACATTTTATTAGGGAGATTTTTAAGTATGTAATGACTCACCTATGATATTTTATGAGCTTTTATAAATGGGTCATTTGTCCAGATAAGAAGTTTAGTTGTAGAAAATGAACAAGGAGTTATATTTGGATCTTGATTACACAGGCCAGAACCACTGGCAAAGTCATTAGACATAATAATTCCTAAGCTTCCCAGAAGAATGGACTGATTAGGCAGGGTCCCACTGGAGACATTTTCTGGCTTTAAGAGGCCTGAAATTTTACCCTGAGGTTTCTCAATAATTTAAAAGGTGCAATGCCTGTGCTAAGATCTCAGAGAGCTGTCAATTTTCAGGTGGAAAACAGAGCCTGGGTCTGTGGAGACCCCACAAGTTTAGAAAATCTATGTGAAAATCTGGATAAATCAATAAAGTGGAAATCATTTCAGATACAGTTTTTCTTTAACCTGCACTATTATGGTGCTTTGTTCATTTAGTCCATGTGCTTTGATGTTTTAGTTACTGCATTATGACTGATTGACAAGATTTAGCATGGTCAAAAGAGAACACATTAAGTGTATTAAATAACTCAATTCCATGGACAGGATTTTCTTCCCTTCTTGATCTTTTCTACTCTTATTTCAACTTTCTGCATGTGTACAATTAAATCCCCTTAAATTTGCTTAACTTTTGCCCTGTGGGTCATTATTTGTCTCATTAACACAAAATTATAGGGTGCTTCAACTTGTAGCAATAACTGATATTATTTACAGCTCTTTTCCCACAGCACTAGCATCTTTAGGGGGAAAAAAATGAGAAACTAATTACCATTGACTTATCATCTGAACTTTTCAAATATTCTTCATCCCTCCCTAAGCAGTGAGCATTAGGAACAAAGGAGGAGGTAGAGAGGAGAGTGTTTTCAGGTAATGAGAGCTTAAGCAGCCACAGGTACATCAGGAAGCAAAGGAATATTCACAGCAAGAGCAGACTCAGAATCATTTCCAACCATACATTCCCATGATGTCTTGTGGTACTGAGAGTTAACCCTTCTGTATGCATTTGCTTCAGGTTGCAATAGAGAAGCTTTATGGGCTGGGAAATAAAGGACAAGCTTGTAAGAAAAGATTAAAGTTTCCTTCCATTTTAAATGATAGCTTTGCTGGATAGAGTAATTTGGGATGTAGGTCTTTGCCTTTCATGCCTTTGAATACTTCTTTCCATCCCCTTCTTGCCTGCAAGGTTTCTTTTGAGAAATAAGCATATAGTCTTATGGGAACTCCTTTGTAGTTCCCATGTAGAGAGTAGGTAACTCTCTCCTTTCCTCTTGCTGCTTTTATGATTCTCTCCTTATCTTTAATCTTGGGTAATGTAATTATGATGAGCTTTGTTTTGTGCTTCCTTGGGTTCAACTTCTTTGGGACTCTCTGAACTTCCTGGACTTCCTGGAAGTGTATTTCTTTTGCCAGATTAGGGATGTTCTCCTTCATTATTTTTTCGAATAAGTTTTCATTTTCTTGCTCTTCCTCTTCTCCTTCTGGCACCCCTATGATTCACATGTTGGAAGGTTTAAAGTTGTCCCAGAGGTTCCTAAGCCTCTCCTCATTTTCTTAATCCTTGTTTCTTCATTCTGTTCCAGTTGGATGTTCTTCCTTTTCTCTCAACCATTGATTTGAGTCCCAGTTTCCTTCCCATCACTCTTAGTTCCCTGTACATTTTCCTTTGTTTCACTTTGCATAAAAGGGCAGATAAAGTGCTTCCCAGATAAGGTCAAGTTAAAGAAGTTCATCATCACCAGCCCTTATTGTATGAAATGTTAAAGGGACTTATCTAAGAAAAAGAAGATAAAGAATATGAACAGTAAAATGATAACAAACTCACAACTATCAACAATTGAACCTAAAAAAGAAACAAAAACAAAACAAACTAAGCAAACACCTAGATCAGGAACAGAATCACAGAAATGGAGATTACATGAAGGGTTAGCAGCAAGGTGGGGGAGAGGGAGGATGGGAAAAAGGTACAGGAAATAAGCATAAATGGAAGGTACAAATAGACAGGGGGAGGTTAATAATAGTGTGGGAAATGGAGAAGCCAAAGAACTTATATGTGCAACCCATGTATGACCCAACTTACATGTATGAACTAAAGTGGGAGAATGATGGTGGCAGGGGGTGTGCATGGCAAAGGGGAATAAAGGGGGGAAATGAGACAACTGTAATAGCATAATCAATAAAATATATTTTTTAAAAAGAAAACATTGGAATTTCCCATTAGGTCATCTTTTTCTCATAGCTCCATACAGGGTCTAAAAACTCAATTGCAGTCAAAATATAAAAATCACAATTTTTAGATATAGTGTGATGGGATAACTAAGTGATTTTTCCAAGAAAGACAAATCATGATTTCTGAAAGATTTCTGTTGTGGTCTCTCTCTCTCTTTCTCTCTCCCCCCTCTCCCTCCCTCCCTCCCTCTCTGTCTCTCCAGAGAAAGGGTGTAAGTATACACCCTGGATACAATTAGTTAATATGTTAATATGAAGTATGCTAATCTGGTATTTACTCTCCAGAGACAATTACAGCAAAATATCAATTATCATTATCAAATAGCAGAGGGTTAGTTAATAAGCAAATGAAATACTAGAAATAAATCTTTACTGATGAAGTAAGAGGTGTTCAAGATACGTAGCTGCCTGAAGAAATTGTATGGGCACCATCACCTCTGCAGGAAAGATTGTATAAGAATTTAGAGATTCTTGCAAACTCATCCACCTAAGACCTTTGAAGCCAAGCCAAGGTCATAACTTTGTTGAAAGCTATAATCACACATTGATTGGATGACTCCATGGCCTGATCTACCTAGAGAATTCATTACTCAACATGTAGTTTTTATGTAAACTGTTGGCATGCCTTCAGGTAGAGAAAAAAACACTAAGTTTACAGAATAAGACTGGATGACTATTTTTGTGAGTGCTTGCTAATGGATATTTGTATGGGAAAAGAGCTTATATTGCAACATAGAGTGGATATGGCTGTGAGATATCAGTAGAAAATGTTCACATCTTTCTGTTTTTCATGCCTACAGGAGGCTAAAAATATTTCACAAATGACCATGATGATCATGGAAAGTTGTAGGGAGAAATATAGTAATGAAAGCACAGTAGGGTACTGGGGAAATTGACTTGGGAGGCTTGAGAGAGCCAGTATTCTCCAGATACACCCAAATAAGGTAACTCAACAAAAAGGAGACATGATCGTTTTGTCAATCTCACTACAAAATATACTATCAGCTCAAAAATTAATGCTATTGTACAGTATATTTCTCCTTGTCAAGATCCATTTGGTGGCAGATGATACCAGAAAGCTAGAGATACTCAACAGTTCTATTTAGGGGAGTGGGTGGAGGAAGACTCTGGTTTGGCTGAAACATTTTCTTCTATTATATTCACATCAGTAGGCTAAGAATTTTTCTTGCTAACAGTTTCTTTATTATTTCCCAATTATGTTTACTTCCCTACCTTAAATTTTTCAGAAAAATTACAAGGAAATGATAAATTAAAATAATAAAAGATGAGAGGAAAGGAGAGAAACAGATCCAGACCAAGACAAAACAAACAAGTGGGCCAGATGTCAACAGAGAATTTAGTATTCTGGGTTGTGGGGTTGTATCCAGGTTTGTTGCCTTAGCTTAATCGGTCTTGGTTTCACTATAATTTGCTGTCTAGCACATGCTGTTGATGTTTCATTCATGGCCTCTTGGAGGTCATTGTTCCCATTCACACCAGTACCTTCTCATCCCAAGCCCCTGTGACTCTCTAGCAAGACTTAAGTGATGGATATAAGGCAGGGTAATTCTGAGACATGCTGCATGCAGTCTATCGGAGGCTCTCATGGGATTGAGCCCTCACTGTCCAAGGCAGTAACATGTTCAATACCACACCTGTGTTGGTTTTCTACCATTCCCATTGCTAACTTCCACACTCCTATCAGTGGGTCCTAATATCACCTTTAAAATCAACCACACATGATCATCAGTAAGAGTCTGCTTTGGGGTAAATTCAGCCTCAAAATATCCTCATGTTAAGTACATGCTCTCACACTAGTGCCCAGATTAAGCACATGGTCTAAACTAGCTCTGGAGATGGCAAGGGGTTGTGCCCCTCCCCCAACTTCGCCACCACAGGCTCTAAGTTTAGCGAAGCACCTGCCTCTCCTCCAGATTCATGGTGAACCCTCTGGGGACTGTGAGGAGTCACGCACTTCCCCACCATGGGCTATACCTTCGTGCAAAGCAACGCCTCCCCTGGGGGTTCATGGTGCACGCTCCGGGGATTGGGAGGGGTCGCGCACTTCCCTTTGCCAGGCTGTGGGCCCCAGGAACCCGCGAAGCGCTGCGTCTTTTTTGGGTTCACCGTTTGAGAGTCAGGTATCCCGGCAGGGCTTGCACGAGATCACCCCAGCTCCAGAAGCCCTTCCCTTGTTCACAGCCCTGTGGTCTCCGTCTTCCCCAAAACCACACACTCACCGGGTTGGGGGTGTGGGCGCACTGCCAGGCCGCCCTAGGTCCGGCAGACTGGGGTACTCACTCTTCCCCGGGCTGTGTGCAGGTGCCCACAACCCCTAGGCTACTGTCTCTTCTTCCTCATTTTCCACTCTGAACCTTCAAGCAAGGCCTCCACTGCTGCTTCTCAACCCTTGTTGTCCAGGGAGGGAGTGGTGACTCCGCTCTCCCGGGTGCCCTGAGACAGACCCAGGAGCACCGGGCCTGCTCTCCGCTCCTATCCCAGGGCCCTTATTATCCTGAAGCAGTCTTCTTACCGTCTGTTTATTCAATGTCTGCTATAATTTTTGATGTCCTACTTTCAAAAATGGTGCGATATTGGTGGTCCCCTGCTCTGTTCCTCCTCAGATCAGCCAAATTCTCCCCCGTACAGTGGGGAAGGGGATTACAATTCTTCCAACAAGGCCGGCATCTTCCCGAATCTGAGTTAATTTTCATAATTCATGTTTTCACTGCATTTAAAATGTCAAATTTATTGACATGAACTTGTTCAAAGTATTCTTTTATAATATTTTGAATTTTTAGTATATCTTTTATGGCCTATTTTTAGTAGAAAGAGTAATATTTGCTTTATTTGTTTATTTTAAAGATTTAACTTTAGCTTTTATCTATACATTTTTCATTTTCTTATTCATCCTTTTTCATTATTTCCTTTTACTTTCTTTGGGTTAACTGTGTTTGTCTACTGAAACCTTGAGTTGTATGCTTAGTTCATTAATTTCTTTTTTTCTAATATATTCACTAACACACATATATTCTCCCTAAATATTTATTTTTGTGGCATCCCACAGTGTACTACCTGTATTTCACCTAAAAAGTCACTGAGGATTATAATAAAGAAAACATCCACTTCCCATTTTTCCCCATCTCTAATTCACAATCCACAAAGACAACCAGTTTTTCACTTTTTAAACAGTTTCTTTTATTGTTTATCTCTTCATTTCTAATTGACATGATGTATTTTCATTTCTTGATATTTCAGTCAAATTGGTATCTACTACTGACTTACTACCTACATGAAAGATAAGATCATTCCCACACCCTTCCTCTCCCCACATTCTCTTAATAGACTAAAACGTCACCATTTCGCATTAAATCAGTGATCAGTGTTTGCACTGATACATGGAACTGTAAGCATTATTCATAGAAAAGCTGTGTAGTAAACTGTGATTATATTTCCTGTTTGCAGTATTTTTCCTCCTGAAATTAATAACAGGCTTTGGGTTTCTGTTTATTTGTTTCCTTTTGTTAGATTTTAGTTTCTTATCATTCCTCCTTCTTAAGATTTTTTCAGAAGTTCAAACTTTTTTTCACTATGATCATACACCTCAGGTATTTGATTGGTTTCATCTCTCTGTCAGAGATTATCCTTCTAGAATTATCTTTCCTCTTTTTTTCAGTGTAGACATTTTGTGTTCCTGGTCTGCCCTGGGGCTCTTTCCCGGGGTTTTCATGGCCACGCAGGGCCTGTGGCTTGAACACCGCCGCAAGGCCACAGAGACTTCTCGAGCGCCCTGCCGCTGGTTTCTGTCCCCTGTGTTTTCCCTTTGTTTCTGCTGTTATTCGGTAGACCGTATTCTTTAGCAGCTTCTTGAGAATGGGTGCACATGACTCCTGATCATTTTTCTTAATACTTAACAGTTTCTGAGACATTTGTAACTTTTATGTCTCTGTTATTCTGAATATTCACTGTGGTGTCCCTTGGCATGGGTCTTTTTCTTTCATTGTTCTAGGAACTTGGACTTTCAGTTTGGAATCCCATGTTGTTCAGTAGTAGGGAATTTTCTAGTCATCCCCCTTATTTTCTCTATTATGTCTTTATGGAAAAACACTTAATCAGATATTAAATATATTGAACTTATCTTCTTTCCTACATTTTTTTTCATTTTATCTTTATTTAATGAATGAATTGCTTTTACAATTTATAAAATAGTTACAAAAATCTCTCTTTGGTAACTGTGGAATGGATATTAACAAGACTTACTGAGGTGGCTATTTCACAATGTATGCAAATATTGAATTATACACCTAAACCTAATACGTTATATGTAAAAAATACTCCAAAAATACATTAACATACCAATAATTAAATACATTTAAAATGACATTGCTTAGTGATGTTTATAGACTATTATAAGTGACTTTAAATATCATGTTTCCTACATTTCTTATTCTTTCTATCTTTGTTTATTGTCTTATTTGTGTATATTTATCTATACTTATTTGTGTGCTAATGTATATTTATATATGTGTACACAAATGAGATGGTGAAAATAATAATTATATTTCTTTCTTCCTGACTTAAGCATCAATATTTAATAGTTTGAAATAATTTCTCCTTTGATCCATGAGTTCTTTAAAAGAGTATTTTGTAGTTTCTAAAGTATGTGAGTGTGTATGTTGGTGGGGGGTGGCATTTTGGCAGTCTTTTTGTTATTGATTTTCCATATCACTGAATTCTGATCAGCAATCCTTTACGCTTTAAAATTAGTATATAATTTTAAAAACATTTATTAAATTCCCTTTTATAGTGACATAGTATGTGTTTAAGTTTCTTAATATCTCCTGTATGCTTGAAGCAAAGAAATATTTTCTCTTCGGTGAGTACAATGTTTAAATGTACTCCCTTTAGATCAAGCCTACTAATGGGAAAAACACATTACTAATACTTAGTCACTTTATCTATCATTATTTTCTGAGAGTTGTGCTTAATATTCTCTTGTACAAGTGTTTTTTTTTTGAGTCAACTACTCCATGCACCCTTGGGTACAGATGTGTTATCTGTCTGTACAGTTCTGTCTTCAGCCAAATGGACCCTCACAATATGCAATCCTTGAGGTCTGGCTTCTCTCATTTCGAAAATTCATTTAAATTTCATGTAGTTGCACTAGTCAATAGTTTGTACCTTTTTATTACTAAGTAAATTCTATCACAGGGATGTAACATAATTTGTTTATGCAGCTACCCGTTGAAGCCCATCAGCATTTTTTCCACTTTGGGGGATGTAATAACTAAAGTGTCACAAATATTTACATAGAGTTTTGTATGTGAACATAGTTTTTGATTCATTTGAGTAAATGCTTAGGATGAGATTTCTAGGTAAATATGTTTACTGTTATAAGAAGCTGTTAAACTGTTTTTCTAATTGGGTGTGTATCCACATTCCCACTAACAATGGATGAGCATTCCTGTTGCCTGTCTTGGCGCTGGTAGTTTTAGAATTTTTGCCATTACAGGTATGTGGTGGTACTCCATGGAGGTTTTAATTTACTTTCTTAATAACTATTGATATTGATCATCTTTTCATATGCTTACTTTCCATCAGAATATTCTTTGGAGAACTATCTTTTCATGTATTTTTCTTTTTCATTTTAAAGGTGTTTTATTTTTTAATTTATTTTTATTGTTATTCAAGTACAGTTGTCTCCATTTCCCGCCCACTACTCACTCCCACCTCATCCATCCCTGCCTCCTACCCTCGATCCTAACCCCTTTTCTTTGTCCATGTGTCCTTTATAAATGTTTCTTGATGGCCTCCCCTTATTTTCCCCGATCATCCCCTCCCACCTCCCCTCTGGTTATTGTCAGTTTGTTCTTTATTCCCCTGTCTCTGGTTATATTTTGATCACTTGTTGTTTTGTTGATTACATTCCACTTGTAGGTGAGATCACATGGTATTTGTCTTTCACTGCTTGACTTATTTCACTTAGCATAATGCTCTCCAGTTCCATCCATGCTGTCATGTAGGGTAGGAGCTTCATTCTTTCTCTCTGATGCATAGTATTCCACTGTGTAAATGTACCCCATTTTTTGATCCACTCACTGAAGGGCACTAAGGTTGCTCCCAGCACTTCACTATTGTAAACCGTGCTGTTTTGAACACAGGGGTGCATAGGTTCTTTTGAATTGTTGTTTCAGAATTCTTAGGGTATAATCCCAACAGTGGAATTGCTGTGTCAAAAGACAGTTCCATTTTCAGGTTTTTTTTTAGGAAATTCCATATTGTTTTCCAGTATGACTTCACTAAAGTGCATTTCTACCAACAGTGTATGAAGGTTCTCTTTGCTTCACATCATTGCCAGCCCTTGTTGCTTCTTGGTGTGCTTATGGTGGTCATTCTGACCAGTGTGAAGTGATATCTCATTGTGGTTTTATTTTGAAACTCTGTGATGGCTAGTGATACTGAGCATACTTTTCACATGCGTCTGGCCCCTCTGTATGTCCTCCTTGGAGAAGTGCTTGCTCAGGCTCTTTGGCCATTTTTAATTGGATTGTTTCTCTTCTTAGAGTGGAGTCATATGAGTTCTTTACATATTTTGGAGATTGAACTCTTGTCTGAGGTTTCATTGAGAATTATGTCTTCCACTAGAGTTAGCACACTTTTCATTTTGCTGTTATTTTCTTTGGCTGTGCAGAAACTTTTTAGTTTGATGTAGTTCCATTTGTTTATTTTTTCCTTTATATCCCTTGTTCCAGGGGTGTATTGGTGAAAATCTTACTGTGTGGGATATCTGAAATGTTCTTCCCTATGTTCTCCTTTAGAACTTTTATGGTCTCATGACTTATATTTAAGTCTTTTATCCATCTTGAGTTTATTTTTGTGTATGGTGTAAATTGGTGATCTAGTTCCTTTTTTTTGCATGTACCTATACAGATCTCCCAACATCATTAATTGAAGAGGCAATTTTTACTCCATTTTATGCTCCCACACTCTTAATCTAATATTAATTGATCACAGAGACATGGGTTTGTTTCTTGGCTCTCTATTCTGTTCCATTGGTCTGCGCATCTGTTCTTATGCCATTACCAGACTGTTTTGAATACAGTGACCTTGTAATACAGTTTGATATCAGGTATTATGTTCCCTCCCACTTTGTTTTTCTTCCTCAAAATTGCTGTGATTATTCAGGGTTGTTTATGGTTCCATATAAATTTTTGCAGTGTTTGTTCTATATCTAGGAAATAAGCCATTGGTACTTTAATAGGCATTGCATTGAATCTATGAATTGCTTGGGGTAGTATGGACATTTTCATAATATTAATTCTTCCAATCCATGAACATGGTACTGTTTCCATTTGTTTGTGTCTTCCCTGATTTCTGTCTTCAGTGTTGTGTAGTTTTCTGAGTACAGGTCTTTTACCTCCTTGGTTAGGTTTATTCCTCGGTACTTTATTTTTCTTGATGCTATAGCAAATGGGATATTTCTCCTGATTTCTGTTTCTGATAGTTCACTGTTGCTGTAAAAAGTGACTTTGATTTCTAACTATTGTCTTTGTACCCTGCAGTTTTGCCAATTCACTTAGGTTGAGTAGTTTTTTGGTGAAGTCTATAGGGATTTCTATGTACACTGTCATGTCATCTGCAAAAAAAAAAAAAAATGAGTTCTCCTACCTTCTTTCCAATTTGGATGCCTCTTATTTATTTTTCTTGTCTGATCACTGTGCTAAAACTTCTAATATTAGTTGAATAGAAGTGGTAAGAGCAGACACCCTTGTCTTATTTCTGATTTAGTGGGAAAACTTTTATTTTTTGTATATTGAGAATGATGTTGGCTGGAGGTTTCCCATATATGGCCTTTATTATGATGAGGTATGGTTCCTCTACCCCCATTCTATCATAAATGGGTGCTGTCCTGTATGAAATAGTTTTTCACCATCTATTGATATAATCACATGATTTTTATCCTTCCTTTTGTTTATGTGATGTATTATGTTTATTGATTCGCAAATATTGTGCCATCCTTGCATTTCTGCATCCAAGCCAGCTTACTAAATCAAGATTATATAAACTCACATTGAAGACTTGTACCTGTTTATGTTTTTGAAAGGTCCTCTTGATCCCAGCTATCTTGCATTCTGTCTTGTATTCTGTCTTGCATCCTAGGAAATACAAATTTGAGCAGCTGGAAAGGCAGCATCACCTGACATTTGGAGGAGGTAGGACTCAGCTGCAGAGAAAGCAGGCCAGAGTGGCTGAGCATCATGTTAACATCAGTCCTTTAAGATTATGAGGAAGCCACTTGACCAGCCTAATGTGGCATTCTCTCCCCTTTTACTGATGCCCACCATGAAATCCAGGATTCCCTAAAGATAATTCCAAAATCATGAGCAAAAGAAAAGAGAATTTTTATTTATGAATGGAAGAAAGTGTTTAAAAAAATGTTCTATTTGTGCCATTATTTTTTTTTTCTGGCCACTAATCAAATAGATGTGGTGTTACACTTATTTGATTCACAATGGTGAATAGAAAGAAAGGGACAATCTGAATTTCATTTGGGATTCGCTGTGCAGAAGGAGAGTGATGCAAATATTTTCTAAGCCCTCAAGTGCTGTTATGACCTACTTTTCAGGAAATGCCTCCAGCCTTTTGTCATCAAGGTGCAATAATGTCTGTGCACCACAAGATGGAGCCTTCTAAACAGTTTATTTCCCAGTGTTTTCATTCCATTTCTTTTACCGTTTGGAAAGTGCAGGTCTGAGTTTGTGCTTGGGAAAGTGAGGCAGGTAATGTGGAGGCACACAACCTTTGAGGGCACCTAGACCATTGTTATTGTCATTGTTATTTTGAATGCCCATCAGCCCTTGTCTCTATCCTGATTAGCCTTATATCAGCATTTCCATGAAGACACAAAAGACATGCTTAGTAAGTGGGTGACACAAGGCCAGGGAGGATAATTGGTGCATTTGATTGGCAGTCTAAAGATTCTAAAAACTTACAATGTGCTGAAATCTACGAGATGAAACTGAGCAGGCATAAATGTACAAGTGTACCTTTGCTGGAGTAGGAAAAAGTCCTTTAGAGAGTGAAAGAGATCTGAATACAATTCACAGAGAATACTAACATGATCAGGATGACTGCAATGATTACAGCACTATCACCTAAGCCAGTGCTACTCCAAGTGTGGTCCACAGACCAGAAGTTTTGTGTTGTTGCCAAGACATTTTGGACAATGTAGAAAATAAATCATTTGCCTACCAGCATATTAACAGAAAAACTGGTTTTTGGAGATCACATTCTTCTAAATGATGTATTGAGATAGAAGAATGTTGTTTCAGACAGACCAAACTGCTGCAAATGAAATAAAACAGGGTGACATGCTGTACAGTGACTGGGGTAGGATGAGCCAACATTTGCCATGGTGACCTCAGAGGGCTTTTTAGTGACATCAGAACTGAGACCTCAAAGCAGGGTGGAGGGGCTTCTGCACACTTAGGGAAAGATGAACTCAGTGTGTGCAAAGTCCTGGAAGGTGTCAGCACTAACAATGAGGACAAAAACAAGGCCAGTGGTTGTTTGTTTGTAGCACTGGGCACTTGCTGAAACAATGTTACTTGTGAAATTATGAATTGTCTACCACCCCTACACGAATATAAACTACAAATTGCCAGGGACTTTGTTTCACACTGCTTATTTTTTCTTTTCCAGCACCTAGCACATTGTCTGGCCTATAATAGGTATATATGAATATTATTGAATAAAAGAAAAAAATATGAGAGGTCTATGAAATTCTCTCCAACTCAGCTCCTGACTTTGCAGGCAAGTTAACAGACACAGCAGAGGTGAGTTTTCCAGGGCAAATGGGACCAGGCCTAAGCTTTTGCTGATGGGCCCCTGATTTTTCCCCTGCACCATCCTGCCCTCTGCTGGCTCAGTTGTGAAGAACACTTTCTCCCATACAGAATTTCTTACTTTCTGGATTTCACATTCTGAGGTCAGAATTGAAAAATGTTTGCTTCTTGTGTGTTCCAATGAAGGAAGGAAGGAAGGAAGGAAGGAAGGAAGGAAGGAAGGAAGGAAGGAAGGAAGGAAGGAAGGAAGGAAGGAAGGAAGGAAGGAAGGAAGGAAGGAAGGAAGGAAGGAGGGAGGGAGGGAGGGAGGGAGGGAAGAAGGAAGGAAGGAAGGAAGGGAGGGAGGGAGGGAGGGAGGGAGGGAGGAAGGGAGGAAAGAAGGAAAGAAAGAAAGAAGAAAAGAAGGAAGGAAGGAAGGAAAGAAAGAGGGAAAGAAAGAGAGAGAAGAAGGGAAGGAAGGAAAGAAAAAAGGAAGAAAGATTTTCAGCACCGAGGAAAAAACCAAACAGATCTTAAGCCTTTTCTCTAAGCATTCAAACCAATGTGAGGCTACAACTCATAGCCAAAGAAAACAAAACAAAACCTGATTTTAAAATGGGCAAAATGTCTGAACAGATATTTCTCCGAAGAACATAAACAAGTGGCCAATAATACGTGAAAAAGTGTGCAACACCATTTAGTATAAGGAAATACAAATCAAGTCTGCAGTACATAGAGGTGTTACATCACACCTGTTAGGATGGCTATTATTTAGAAAAAGATAAATGTTGGTGAGGTTGTGGGGGAATCGAAGGCTTTGTACACTGTTGGGATGAATGTGAAATAGCACAGCAGCTTTGGAAAACAATGTGGAGATTCTTTAAAATATTAAAAAATATTCTCATATTTAAAGAAATTCAGAAAATGATAAGAAAATGTGTGAGAAGTTTCAGAGAAGAAAATGAACAAAATAGGAGGGTGTTTGACTTAATAGTTTCATATAACTTTTGACAATTTTCAAAAATCGTATTAGTCATACACTAAAGCTATCAATTCACTCCCTCTGAAAATGCTTACAATGTGACAAAGGTTCTGAAGGAAGCTCCAAAAGAATAGTTCTCAAATTTCTTTCAATAATAGTAACATCTCAGGAATAAATTGGTAACTTCTCCAGACTTTCCCTTTATGGGAAACCAACAGCATCCATTTTGAATGATTTGATGGGACTTGAAGCTCTGCACAGATGACCAATTACCTATGATGGGAACTGCTGAGCACCTTCCAGTCCAGCCTCCCATCCAGGATGGGAATAGCTTGTAAGAAGTCATCAGAGCTTGCAAGGTTTTTGGTTCTTCTAACATGGCAGCAATCATCTGTAGGATGAGCAGGAAGGGGACATGGGGAACTCTCTAGCTTCTTAGGAGGAAGATGTTAAGAGATATGAGTGTGTCAGCTGGATGGGATTTGCAGGGAATTTCTACAGGGTAAGAGCTCTTAGATGTGTCTTGGACAGAAGAGTGTTTACTGTGATCCACTCAATATGCAAGGTACTAGGAAGACTGCAGTGTACAAAGTAGATAGGCCCATGTAGCTGATCTGCAAGCAGCTAAAACCTCAGCAGGCCCAACATGCTTGTACAGCAGGTTCTCATATAACATCATTTTGTGCACAATGTCATTTCATTATGACATTGGTGACATGCCAAAAAAATCTAACTGTTGTTTATATCAATTATCCTATGGTGAAACTGGTTTGCTTGCATGTCATTTTGCTTAAAGTCACAGAACCTATTGATGATGTTAACTGATGACTTACCTCACTGGTCCATTAATTTCAAGGGTCTCTATCCAGACATGAGGGTTACCTCATTCTTCATTATATGCACATGATAAAAGAGAATTCATAAAGTCCATCAACAGAAGATAAGTTATTAAGAGTCTGAAATACTGCCCTTCCTTGTTATTCTCTAGGGGCAAGGAGCTGGGCATGGAGGACCCATGGCTCTAGACAGGCCGGGGGTTGCTCAGGGCCTTGTGTCTTGTTAGGTGGAGACCTTCTATATTAGTGTCCTAGGGCTGCCATAACAAAACACCACAGACTGGGTGGTTTAAGCAACAGAAATTTATTGTCTCACAGGTCCAGACACTAGCAGTCTAAGATCAAGGTGTTAGCAGGGTTGGTTCCTTCTAAGGGCTGTGAGGGAATATGTGTTCCATGCCTGGTGTTTGCTAGAAACACTTGGTGTTCCTTGGCATCATCTTGTATGACATTCTTCATAAGTTAGTGTATGTGTCTGCATCCAAATTTCCCCTTTTTTATAAGAACAATAGTTGTATTGGATTAAGGTCCACCTTACTCTAGTTTGGCCTTATTCTGACTAATTATATGCATATATATCTGCATTTATACATAATATGAAGATATATAATCTATATTATATAATAAATCATATATAATTAATATATAATCTATGTGTAACACACAGATTATATAATATGTAAAATCAGGGGTGTCAAACTCATTTTTACCAGAGGCCACATCAACCTTGTGGTTGCCTTCAAAGGGCCAAATGTAATTTTAGGACTGTATAAATGTAACTACTCCTTAACTGGGTCAAGGAGCTCAGTGCTGCTGGAAGGTAGAAACAAGGTGCCAGGCCATATAAAACAAGGTGGAGGGCCAGATTTGGCCCTCGGGCCTTGTGTTTGACACCTGTGATATATATTACAAATATAATATGCAGATTATACATATATATATCTGCAACAACTTTTTTTTCAATATGGTCACATTTCAAGGAACTGTGAGTTAGGCTTTAACATATGATTTTGGGGGCAAAGATATAGTTCAACCCAATACACACACCTTCCCTTTTCCTGGTAATAGTCTTTGATGCCTATTAACATAAACTTAATTGATGTTGTTCTCCCCATAAGAAAGGGAGGTAGTGAGATTTGAATGCCTTCAGAAAACACTGATCTTACCCCAAGTTTTCCTAGAGGTAAATCAGGATGCTAAAGTTTAATAACAGATCCTCTGAGTCCATCTTTCCAAATCACTCAAAGGACAGGTCGCATTTCTTTGGCTGTGCTCTCTGAGATAAATGATGCCTTTCCCAAGGCAAAGCCCAACTTTCTCCTCTTGGGGGAGAACTGGCTAGAGAAGATGCTTGTCAGACCAGAGCCTTTCATCTTGAGAGTTTTCACTTGTGACTACTTTAGTTCAGCCTTTCCACTTCAGAGTTGTTTGAGCACAGTTCCTTTTCCCCTTTTTGAACTGTGATTTTGCAACCTCAGGTGGGCCCAGGAGAACTGTGACAGCATGGTATAAAGAACCATGGCTGATTTCAGAGCCACTTGTATCTCCCCAGACCCTGGGCCTCCCCAGTCCCACTGTTCCAAAGAAATAAAGGGATGATATAAGAGGTTTAAGGCTGATAAATTATTTACAAAGGTCTCAAACCAGCCATTACTATAAGCCACAGGGACAAGACAACCTCACAAGGCCAGGTAAAGTGTGCTGAATTAAATAATAGAATGGGAAGTTCTTGGGGCATGAGGTCAGTACAGGGGTTGCCGGCTGAGGTACATGGTGCATATAAACTGCTTAGAGTCTCACCTTGGTCTGACCCTAGTATGAGCCAGGGAATGACTGTTTTACCTGCACGTGGTGGCTGCAGCTCTAGACCCATCTTAGCTCTGGGTGTTCCCTGATTTTCTTATAGTTGATTTGCATACTTAAATTCTTGTAGCTCAAAAGCAATCTAACTGTGCTTCTCCAAAGACAAATCTTTCAGGAAAAGGCTGTTCAATATAGGCAATTATTTTGTCTTTTTATAGCTTAATGCCTTATTGGACACATTTTGTCAAATTTCCTTAAGTCACAGAATGCACTACTGTTATTCATCAGTTAAGGTCTTTGGTCATGCAGAGGGATGCCTACAATTCCATTGCACTCTGGTAAAATGGCCAGTTTAATATGAGCATCAATATCTCCGTAATTTTTTTTAGATACTGAGATTGAAATACCTTTCAGGAAACTACAATAAGCTTTATTTCTACAGCATAATTCAAAACTTATCCAGGTCACAGACATCTCATTTATTATCAAGAAGCTTCCTAAGGGAAAATAAGATAAAAATATAGGCATGCAGTTTTCATAACTTAACTGTTTAATAGGTGGGATGGAGAAAACATGTTCCTACTGGTTTTTGAGGTAACTATTTTTAGTGTAATGGTTTTTGAATGCAATAAGCAATGGTAAGCTAGACCACACTTAATAGATCAGGGAAAAGTACCACTCTGTATGGGAGAAAAATCAATTATAAAATCATGGATCTGAGAATGTTTTATAGAAAACCTGATAGCCAAAACATGTTGAAAATTGGCTTTGCAATTCAGATTAAATAATAAATGCTTCTTCACAAATTCTTTTTCCAGCCTGTTAGACACCATTTTAAATAGGAAACAGAAAGAATGCCATCGGGCTGAACAGAAATATATGTGTAACTGAAGTTTGGAAGCGACTCATGAGTCTTGACATGAAGGATTCCTTTGAAACTTGTGCTATTGCCACTGCTGGAAACTTGGCCTCCTCAGCCACCTGTGACTTTAACAGGTTGTGACCTGGGGGCTGTCTCTGTATTCCAGAGGACATTTGCTACTTTGTTGGCCAACCCTCCATCCTTCTCTTTCTGCCTGTTGAGGCTATTCCTTACCTTAGAGAAGGGTCAGACTGTGAGAGCTCTGTGGTGACCCTGCCTGGAACATGCACACTGCTCCCTCCCACCTGTCTTTCTTTGCTGGGGTGCTAATTCCTCACCTTCATGTTTATCTCTCTGTAAACCTCCTTTACCAGTCTAATTGTCCCAGGGCAGTCTCTGCATTTCTGCAGCACACATCACACTTGTAAATACTTATTGGAGCTTATCTTCTCTGGGTGACTTGAATTCTGGGTTACAGGAATTATCTTCCTGCTGTACACATAATAGTTGCTTACTAAATGTTGATTTGTTGTCTATGAGATGCATCCCCTTTCCTCCCATTGCCATAGAAAGGTTTCCAGGACTCAGAGCCTCTGAACAGTCCATGCCTCCATGAGACCATAGGTGTTAGGCCAGTGACATCAAATAGTTCATCTCATCATTTTTAGATAGGTAACATTATTTGTTAGCTGGGTCTACCAAACAGAGCACACCACAAACTGGGTGGTTTAGACAATAGAAATGTATTGTCTCATACTTCTAGAGACTAGAAGTCAACAATCAAGGTGTCAGTAGGGCTGGTTCCTTTTGAGGGCTGTGAGAGAAGGATCCTGTCTCTCTCCTAGCTTCTGGTGTTTGCTGGCAATCTTGGATTAAAGAAGCATCACCCCATCTCTGCCTTTATCTTCTCATGATGTTCTCCCTGAGGGCATGTCAGTGTCCAAATTTTCCTTTTTTATAAGGACACCAGTCATATTGGGTTAGGGCTGACTGAATGGACCTCATTTTTAATTTGCTCATTTGCCAAGATCTTGCTTCTAAGTAAGGTCATGTTCACAAGTACTTGAGATTAGCATTTCAACATATTTTGGAAGGGTGGACACAATTTAGTCCATAACAACAAAGTTCATAACACATTGTCCTCTTTACAGAAAGATGATGATAATTACCCAACATTTTTAGGACATAAGGAGTGCATTATTTTCCCAGGTCTAGTCTTCTTTGTCATCTTTTGTGAGCAAGAAACATAAGACAGAAGAAAACCTGGGTTACAAATTAAAAGGTTGGTTTGCTTAGGTAATGAAACTTATTTGCTAAGTTTGGAAAATTATCTCCACATGGTGTTTTCCATTGACTGACATTAAACCCTTTTGGCTGCATATCTACCAAGAAGCATAGTCACAGGAGATCATTAATTTTCATGAATCAATTAACAATTATTTAGAGAAAATGACTTTGTCAACAATTTAATTAAAGTCATCCAATATTTGAAATTGGAAGTAATGAAAATTTTGCCACATATTAGCTGTGTGGCTCTAGGCAAGTCATTTTATTGTCTGGACATCAATGCACTATCTGTAAAGTTCTGGCATTGGATTAGGTAACCTCTAAGAACCCTTTTGGCTGGAACCATTTTGGGATTATGTGGTTCTTTTAGTGCTGAAACAGAAAAATCCTCTAAGGAATTGGGTTATGCAAGTACAAAATTGAATCAATTGTTGAAGCACTTTTCCTATTCATTCACATCAGTAGACATGAGGCGGTTTTAGCCTCAGCACAGAAGAAAGATGCTTGATTCCTGCCTTCATTAACTTTTATGTGCTCAATGCTACTCCTTGCAAGCAAAGGTCCAGCATGCAACACTCTCGGCTAACAGGGCACTATTCTCCTGGCTCACCCCAGTAGTCATACTCTGGTGAGTTTGTGGTATCAGAATTCAAATGGGTTGAATGTGTCATTTTCATCCTGAAAAGAGCTAATTTTCCAAAGAGTTACTTCTGTGAGTGTCTGATTACATAGTTAAGAACCAAACCTGAGTTTTAGTTACTTGAACAGTTGAACTGCTGGGGTGTAAATACTCATTCTTTGTAATTTTGACACAAAAATTCCTACTAATAATAGCATCTTTACTATAAATAGAGATTTTTAGATGTCCTTGTCTTCTACCATGCTGCCTCTTACAATACTCAATGTATCTTAATTCTTTTTTCTTTATTTTGTCATAAAACTGTGACCCTTGATTGTGTAGGACACAACATAAACCAGATATCTTAACCATGCTTGAATAATTAGTCATTACCTTTTTTTCCCAAAGAAAAACAAGGCAGGGTGGTTTGACTGAGGCATAAATGCTACTTGCCATTCAGTCTTTCCAAAGCAAACAGAAAAAATATATAAATGTCCACTAATTGTGCTGTGTCACTTGTGTGGTATTTGGTTTTAAGAGTGTAACCATTGTTATTATGAAAAGAGAGGTAAAATTGTCATTGTTTTTTCTCATTTACTATTGAGACAAAAAATAACCTCAGGAGAAAGGAATTAATTAATAAACTGTAGTTTAATGTTTGAGAGAAATATAGATTTGATATGAAGCTAGGGATACAGCTCTCAATATTATAGCCTTTCCCTCAAACTTAAGAATTCTTAGATTTACATTTAAACAGTATGTTTCAGAAGTTTGCTTTTTTCAAAAAAAAAAAAAAAACCTCATTCAACAACATTATAATGAGTGGATTTACAGCAACATCACAATAAAGTCAGTCATTAGACTAATTTAACCCAAGATTTTATATTCTGTGTTATGTATCAATCACTAGGTTGGGTATTGAGAATACATGACATCATTTAAAGTAAAATAACCTTATGACATTGGAACAATGTCAATTTTTAGGTAAAAATAGGGTAACAGAAGGGGTTAAATAGCCTGCTCAAATTCATCCAATTAGGAAATCATATATTTGGGATTCCAGCATGGAGCAGGACCTTTTGACTCAGGCGGTGAGCTCTTTCCAAAAGTCTGGTGTTCCATTAATAGGGGCCTCATTTGTGCAAATGCTGCTGTCACACAGTTTTCCAGGTGAGAGATTCTGGTGAATACAAAGGCCTTGTTCTTATATTGATTTCTGTGGCATCATTAATCTAAGCCATGCCTGTATTGGTGGAGTTAGGAGAAGGATTGGAAATAGGCACTAAGTGGCATGCTGAGATAAAGGAGATACAGTTCCTCAGAGTGCTTTTTGAGGATCCTGAAAGTGCACATCATCATTATGATCAAAGGGAGAATAAAAATGCCATGAACAAACTATAAATAACACTATTGGGAACGCAAGGAGGGAGAGATCCTAGTATGCAAAAGCTGTTCTGAACTCATATCTACATGACTATTGAGGTTGGTGGGCTGTATCACTGGGTGAGAGGATAAAGAAACACCTATTAGAGAAAGGAGCACATGAGATGGGCCTGAAAGATGGTTACGTTTTGGGTAAGAAGAAATTTGTGTGAGAGATGGCATTCCAAGAGGGAATGATAAGAGAGTGATGTAAAAGTAGGAACCATTTCTGTAGAACAGCTTTGCTTGGAACAAATATTGGGAAATGCAGCCCTAAGTTTGTACAATTGGGTCCTGGGAGCCAGTCTCAAGGCCCTTCAAGAAGCCTAGGAATTGGCTTGAGTTCAACTATGAAGATTTATTTTAAGTGTTGAGTATGTGTCCATAGTTCAGTTTTCAATTACGCAACAACAAACCACACCAAAGCTAATTAAAAAACTGACTTAAAACAACGATTGATTATTTCTCACGATTTTGTAATCTGAGCTGGCTCAGCTAGGAGTTAGAAATTTGCCCTAGGACTCCAGCTGAGTGTTTGGGGTCCTATTGCCTATTTTCGGGCCTCCTTCCTGTTAGTAACTACCATCTTGCCTAGAGTTTGAAATAATAGTTAATCCTATTGAGGGGTTCCCCATCAAAGGCTACCTTTGGAGACATTTCCACAATTCACTGTGAAACTCCTCTTGCTGTCCAGTGTAGAAAGTATACAAAAGAGTAGACATTTTGAGGGCCAGTCTGATTCAATGTAAGTAACAACTTTCTTATATCTGGAGCTAACTACAGATTTTGTCCTAAACCAAGGGGTACTCCACTTTTAAATGAATTGAAGTAGTGGATGCACAACTGTGACTCAGGGATTCTGCAAAAGCAAATCCTTCATTCTAAGACTATTATACTAGATGATGGTCTTACGATGACTTTGAATTTAAGGTCCTGAATTTGTTCCCTAATGTAACGAAGTTATTGAAATGGAAAAATACCAATGAAGTGTCTGAAAAGCAGTGCACCTGATAACTGCATGCATAGAAAATGGCCATTTCCATAGCACCATGACTAACTGGTGAGGGAGGAGTTCTTCCTCACTTGAAGATGTGGGCACTTTTTCAATCACTCTTTGCTACTTTAGAAAGTTTACGGCCTATGTGCTATTTACATGTCCTAAGGAGAAAAAGAATGAATGAATATGTCACTTTTATCACTGATTGATGATGCTGGTAATCAGCCTTACAACAGCTGCTCACTGAACAACTTCATTAACAGCTATGGAGGGTATGCTTCTACTTCTCTTGCATTACTTAATGATAATCTAATTTTCACTGGGTTTCCTCTCATGCTTTAAAACATCCTTCAAAAGTATGTTAGATATCAGGAAAGTCACTGCAAGCTTTTTTTTAAAAAAATGATGTCTAGAATACGAGTTCCCATTTTAATTTGGGATCAGAGTGCTGTTGATCATCTTTGTTACAAATATGTAACAGTTATTTCTATTCAAAACTTCAGGGAAAGTGTCAGAAGTCTAGATGTGAAAACACTGGGAAGTGATTTATTTCAGGCCAAGAGCTAATCTTTTTCCACTTTGGGTCTGGAAATTCATAGGCTTTGTTTCCTAGATAAGACTCCCTATAGCACTGGCCAACAGGGATATGGTAAGGCAATCCTAGGTGTGAACAGTGTTAATTACAGCCCAAGACTGGATTTGATAGACATTAATTGACCAGATTATGTTTTAGATTTCTCTGTAATGCTGTTATTTCTAGTTTCCCCATCTACTATTCTACATTTTTTATATATGAAATAATAAGTTTTTAAATAAGAGAAAGGTATCTAAGACAAAAGATTGTCTCCTTACATTTGGTAAGAAATGTCATCCTAGCTGCTGTGGCTCAGTTGGTTGGAGTACTGCCCTATACACCACAGGACCACAGGTTCTATTCCTGGTTGGGGCACATACCTGGGTTTCAGGTTCAATCCCCAGTTGGAGAGCCTATGAGAGGCAACCAATTGATATTTCTCTCTCACATTGATGTCTCTCTCTCTCTTTTCTTCCTTCTCTTCCTAAAAAAATAACCTCAGTTAATTAAAAAAAAAAAAGGAATGCCAATCATTTATATGTGGCTTCCATGGAAGGAGGAAAATGATAAATGCTAGAAATAGTGTATCACAAATAGAGTGTATAGTTTATGTGGTTTTCATTATATAAATAAATAAATTTTGCTGGTGCAATTTTGAACATATTGTTTAAATTCACATTCCTTTCTTACATAGTATGTTACGAATCAGTCATGTGTTTTGAATGCTTATGATTAATAATATGGCTAACATGATTTCTTACTCATGTTACACTACATTATTTTACTTAATCCTCAAATAATATCATGAGATAAATGCTATGGTGACCTCCCCATTTTGTAGATGAGGAAATAGAGACTCAGGGTGTATAATTCCCCAGATCACACAGCTAGGAAGTGTCCAGGTGGCACTCAAATCCAGGTGTATCCACTGCCACATCATACCTTTAATCAGTATGCTCCACTGGCTTCTCCCATGGTGCTTCGATAACCTCAGACTGGATAAATTCCTGAGGAGAAGCTTGGTAGAAATTTTCAGAAAAGAGAATATAGAAATATTAGAAATATTTTCTATTTATAGAGTAAGAAGTGGCTCAGAGGAACTGATTAATTTTGAAGAATATTAGTTGACAAAAATTAGTTGAAACTTTACAAAACCAATTTTGTATTTCATTTCTTCCACCTCTCTGATTTTTGCTCTGAGAGTTAAATATTTTAGTATTTCTAACAAAAGTCCTAGGATGATGTGGTACCTTCCAAATAAAAATATATTATGGTTTCACAAAATGAGCTGCTGTGTTCTTTTGTATAGTTAGTCAAAAGAAGGACTCCACATTTGTTAAGCACAAAACACTGTGCAAATCAAGTTACTTGATTTAATTTTCACAAGCACTGTTTCAGCTGGGAATTAGTGTAGTCACTTTTCGGCTGAGGGAACAGTTTCATACTGTTCCCTCATGCCCATATTTATCTCAAACTGTATACACAATAAAGCTAAGTGCCTTAACAGAAGTTGAACATGCTATAAGCCAAAGGGCTGGGATTCCAACTCAAGTCTACCTCATGCTTTTCTTAAAAATATATTCATTGTCCTATGAAAAGTGAGGGAAATAAAATCATTTCTCCCAAATAATCAGATTCTTAATTGCCCTTACAATTCTCTGTTCCAATGCTCTATTTATAAGTTGGATATATAGTCAATATGGGTTCAATTCAAGTTTGAAAAAGCTGCATCAGTGTATTGTTTTCAGAACTGCTAATCTAATCAACAGAACTTCTATCTAGGAAGCTGAAATCAGGGGTCTGAAGTGTCCAGACTTCCACTTTGTGTTAGCTCAGTAGATACACAGCTGCAAATCATTTGCTACAGATAGGCTCCTTGATGATTCTCAACATTTCCCCCCAAAGGAGTGAGAAAAACTAAGCAAACTGATGATGTTTTACCCATGAAGATTCAAGAAGCTGAAATGTAGGATCAATTCTGAAGGCTGAAAAGCAGGGAGGTATTAATGACTCACCTTCCTGAGAAGATCTGCTCCTCCCTTGTCAATTTGGGTAAGGAAGGTGTTGGTGTATGGTGACACTCCATGGCCCCTTTTTAGTGGGGCATTTGGGATGGCTGAGTCAGCTGCAGAAATGAGTCCTGATATTCCTCATAGGGTTGGGGTCAAAGAGAAGTTCCTGGTCAGGTTTCTTAAAACACCTGTAAATCCAGACTCTGATTCAAAGCCTTGGATGGATCCAAGATACCTGAAACCACAGTGAAATGGTCAACAATCTAAATGTGGTTGCCAAGTATCAGGAGCTGCTGCTCTTCTGTCCTGTTTACTCCCCCATACCTTTGTATTCCCTAGGCTCAGAGTCTGGGTTCTTCATTCCTGCAAATTAACTCCATTCACTAATCTACCTCAAAAAAATACTACATGCACAGACCAACAATACCCATCTGCTTCTCTCCGAGCTTGTCTGCAGAACATTAAGAGGCAGTTTATCCTCTGGGAAGTGTGCTGTTGTGCCCCATCCACCTCTTCACATTCTGCCTTGGTCAGGAAACATCGTGTGCTTGGACATGGATAGTCTGGAACCAGGTGCTCACACTCTCTGACAAAGGTTCTGCAGATATGGTGCAGCGTGGCAGGAAAGGCAAGGGTTTCAGCCAGGCAGACTTCACTGCAATATTGGCTCCAACACAGCAAGTCTCAGTTTCTTCATAAGCAGAATGAGGTGAATAACTGCTGTGCAGGGTTGTTGTAAGGTCAGAGTCAATGTATACAAAGGCTCAGGTATAATGCTTGGCAGGTGTTAACAGTTTCATAATGGCAGTGTTTATTATGTCTTTCAATGAACTACTTGGACTTTGGAAAGAAAAATGCAACTAGACATTATTAAACCTCTGCATATTTTGTAATTTTGAAAACAAACCAGGACTCAAGTTCTCCTGTACCAGCCCAGTGAACTTGGGAGAATGCCTCTCTTGGATTTAATGAGATATCACTTTTCCTAGGTATTTTATAGACAGATCTTACAAGAAAGAGAAAACTCTCCCTCCAGTATTGTATCTCGATGTTGTAGTCAGAGAAGGCCAAGGGAACCTTTGGAATCTACTGGAAGATTGAAATTTTAGGCTGAAGAGCTAGAAGGGTGACAATTTATGAAGGTTCATTGGACAGCAGAATGGTTTTACAAATGAAGTGCTTGAAGTCAAGACTCTTGGGTCATCTAAAATTAGACAGGACAAACCCATGAGAATAAGCTGTGTTGGCAGGGAAATGAACAGGGTAACCTAAGGACTTTTTCCATTTCTAATTTCTCTGAGTATATATGGAAAGGGCTCTCTCTCTCTCTCTCTCTCTCTCTCTTCTAATGTATATTTTAGCCTTATTGGAATTTTTTAGATATATTTATAGATTCTACTTAGAAAGCTTAAAATTGCAACAAAAATGCCATTTCATACACTGATTAATCCATTTTAAAACCTGTCTTGCAAATTTCTTCTACAAAGCAAAGCTGTCCAATCATGTCAACTTATGTCTGTCGCTATTTTTGAATTGCATTTAAAGTAGAGCTAACCCATCTTTGGTAAGGGATTCAATATTCATTTGAAGATCAACTTGGGACTTTATGCTCTGAATAGAGCAGCAAGCTTTGGAACATTTTTCAATTTAAGTTATTCCCTGAGATAGAAAGCTAGTCCAAATGCAGAAGAATATTTTGTGTTATAAAGATTAAAGAAGCAATCTTACAGAAAAAAATGTTTTCATAGTGGGTAATGCTTTCAGGATGGAGCATTATGTAAGAGTGCAATTGGTCTTGAACATGTGGAAGGGAGTTGGGGTGAAAGACCAAAAGTGGGATGGGAGAAGTTGTAGGAGACACCAGTAGGGGATTAAGAGGGACCCAGAGAAAGTTAATCATAGCACTGAGGTTCAGAGTTAAGCTCAGAAGCTGGACTGGTGCAGGGAACATGCTTTGAAGATTAGAACAAGCAGTTGGGCTGGAATTTAGGAAAATAACTGCAGTGTTTGGATTTCAGCACAGTAGGAAGCAGGACCTGAAAGAAGAAACTGGATCACAGGTGTTGGTAACAGAAAAGGCTTTGGACACTAAACTGACATTTCAGTTTAGCCTGAAGTTTTATAACTGTCAGATTAGGTCAGAAGCTAGTATCAGTAGCCTGAAGAATCTGGTGTAGCTAAGTGAGAATATTCAGGGGAAATGTTATTAAGTAAGATTTACAAGAGGAAAGACAGTTGTTTACTTGACTACATATCCAGACATAGGTCTGTCTTGATTTCAAAATCCCTTGATTTTCAGCCTTTATTCAGACACTGGATCTTCTATCAGGAAAGTACAACAAAAGGAAATTAAACAAACACTTCTAGAATGTTTACCATTTCAAAAGTACTTGTCTGGGCACTTTGCATATACTATCACTGAACTATTACAGGAGCCCATGAGATAGTTATTTTTATCTCTGTTTTGCAGATGTGGAGACTCAGATAGATATGTAACTCACCCTGGCACACTCAGTTACCTAGTGGTGGCCTTTGCACTTACTTCTGGGTCTGCATGACTCTAAAGTCCCCACTCTCTTCACTTTCCCATACTGCTTCCTGTAGATGCCCAGTGACTCCAGGGGATAGGCCTGGCACACAACAGCTTCCAGTAAGTGGCATTAGGTACTGTTGACTTCCTCTCTCCCTGCATCTCTCTGTCTATCTTTTTCTTCTGCTAATCTCTTAAAAATCCATTCTTCCATTTTTCCCCAATTAAAAAAAAATAAGCTACTTTTTAAGAGCAGTTTTATGTTCACAGTAAAATTGAGCAGAAATTTCCTATTAGTGCTATAGTAAGTACAAACAGGGCTCCAGGCTCTCCTCCTGCTGTTCTAATATGCATTCACCTTACAACAAATGAGTGACCCCTCTGAAATGTAAATCATATTACCTCACCAGAATAAAATCCCAACTCCTTACCATGGTTTAGAGAGCCTTGAACACTCTGGTCTCTTCCTATTTCTCTGATGTTATCTTTTGTCACTCTTTGCTTTATAATTCTCATCCAAGGATAAGTTCATTGATTTTAGAGAGAGAGGAAAGGAAAGAATGAAATATCAATCAGTTGCTTCCTGCACATGCCAGGACTGGGTATCAAACTTATAACCCTTTGGTGCATGGGATGATGCTCCAGCTAACTAAGCCACAAGGCCAGAGCAGCTTTTTTCATAATTTAAGCCACATTGGCCACAGGGCTTCCTGTCTCAGGGCCTTTGCAAATGCTGTTTCTTTTGTTTGGAATACATTTCTTCTGTGTGTTTAAACAGTTTTTTATCCTACATATTTAAGTTTCATCTTAAATATCCTCTTCCCAGAGAGAAATTCCCTGAGAAATTGAGTGGACCTCATCACTTTCTACTAAATTACCCTGCTTTATTTTTTAAATTGCTTTTTTCAAGCCTGAAATTATCTTATTTACTGATTTTCTTTATGTTGTCTGTAATTCTATCAATTAGTTTTTATAGCATAAAAAATCACCCCAAACTTAGTAAAACAACCATTTATTGAGTTTACATTTCTTTGGATGAGCTAAGAGGATTGAGCTCAGATGGATAATCTTCTTGATTAGACTGGTTTTACTTATGAGTTTGTGGTCAGGCAGATGACTCTGTTTCTGAGGATTGGCTAATTATTAGCTCTGGTGACTGGAGTACCTGGAGTAAGTTTCTCTTGTCATCCAGCAGGCCAGCCCAGGCTTATTCACATGGTGGATCACAGAGGATCCTTAGGGGAGCAGAATATATACCTGTCCTTTTAGGTTTAGTTTTGTTGCTAGCATAATGTTCCTTCTGACTCATTCTGTTGATCAAAGCATTCAAAAGTCAGGGCTTGGGGGATAAACAGACATCATCTCTTGATGGAAGTCACTATAGATTACATTGAAAAGGGGTTTGTAGGGAAACTGTAATCATTTTGCAAAACACCCACAATAACTGTATATTTGCAATTCATTTTAGCATCTGAATCCCTTTTTCAGTTTGAGACATTACTCACGTTTTGAATCTTTGTAGCGCAAAGACTATTTCCTTCTATAGAAACTGAATGAGCTACATACTTTCTTTCCTTTTTTTTTTTTTTTGTTATTAAGGGAACAGGCACTTGTGCAGGTAGGAAGTGAGCAAGATGAAATACCAGGATCCCCATAAAATTAATTTATAAATTAATTTCATAACAAAGGTGACTATGCTAAAGTTGGTCTTATTTGAAGTACAATCCATGTTCCTGGTCGAAAAGTGGCAAGGATGCAAACTTCTGCACCTTGGACCCTGTGGCATGCAGGTGATTCTTCATACCTGTGAAAGGTTTTGTATATTTTGAATCTTAAATTTAAGTCTCATTCTTTAGACCTTTCAAAGATTCTGCGAGCCACTCAATATTATTTTAATAGACTCCTTTTCTGTGTAACCCCCAGGGTCAGATATGATTGCTTGCCACAGAGAGTTCTGTTCCAGTAGTTAGTATCAGGAATGGGGTTAATTTTTCTCTAGAAGAGTGAATAGTTTCTCTCCTTCTATCTTTCTACTGGACCACCCTTAGTGCATTAACATTTTATTTTCACACTTGTTGCCTCTTAGTAGCTCCATGTATTACTTCTGTATTCTAGGCAGAGGGGAAATGGGGTGGCACACCAATTGTGTCTGTTACTTTTATCAAGAAAACAAAAGTTTCTAAAAGTGTTCCTTCAGATTTTTCATATATCATCTTGGCCAAACAGGATCACCTAGACTATGGACATAAGAATTGGGAGGCAAGCATTGGGCTTTCTAACCTCTCTGAGGGAGGCATAAAGAGAGAAAGCTTGAGAGTATGTCAAACATGGTGATGAGCAGTACCTGTTACATTACTAGTTTTCCCTGTTAGAGGGATGGTTCCTGGAAAGCAAAGTTTGTGCTTCACTTGTTCCTGTCTCTCTAGTGGCTGGAACAGTGCTTGGCAAATATCTTTTCCTTTCATTACAGAAACATAGTTTCATTCCAGGCCAATTGTTAAAGATTTGATTCCATGTTACATTTCTTTACTTAGTCTTTTCTATCCCCTGTGTACATTATACACTGTTAGTAGAATATCACCTTAAATACCAGTTTTGTATTGTCTCCCCCCCCAAAAAAATCTGCATTAGTTCTGTTGTGGTAAATCTCAGCCTCTTAGTCTGGGATTCAACTCCTTGCATTAGCTGTCTGTTACCTCCCTCACATCAACAACTTGATTGGTAATCACTCACAAATCCAGCTAATCTCGTGGCCATCTGTGTATGCTGCCACATCCAGTATATTATGAGTGACAGGCTGCAGAGCTCACAGGGACAAAGGCAGAGGCTACAATGTGAAGGGCATAAGTAAGACGAGATGTAGGGAAGACCTTCAACATAGGACAGGCTGCTGTGCTACATTGTTGAAAGGTGTGGGGCAGTTATTGACTATGAATTTGTGTTTAGTCTGCAGTCTCATTAGTGCACCTCACATCAGACATGGGTTCTCACTAGGTTAAAGCAGGAATGGGCTAGCTCAGTACAATCAGTGGGATGCACACAGCAGGTTTGTGCTCATAGCCCCCAAAGAAGTGAAGCATGAACAGGGATGAAGGACATCAAATTGAAACAATGACTAGATTTCTAGGCTGAGGGTACAGTAGAAGGCTAAAGTTTGGAGGCATGAAGGTATACAAGGACTCATTGTCCAGCTGAGCAGGAATTAAGTCATTCTTAAACCCACCAGAGAGGATGGGATCATGAACAGTTAGCCTTGGCTCTCATTGGTCTAAGACTGGATAGGCCAAGTCCATACATTGTAGGACTTCAGTGTTGGTGGTGGACCATGTTGGATCCAGCAGGGACTGGCAGCATCATCCAATTGCCTTGTTTTCTTTACCTTTCCCAGTTAAAAAAAATTGGTCCAGCCACAGTGGAAAATGGTATGGAGTTTCCTCAAAAATTAAAAATTGCTTTGCCTTTTGATCCAGGGGTCCCACTTCCAGAAATATATCCTAAGATCCCTGAAAAATAAATTTTAAAAATATATGCACTCATATATTTGTAGCAGTGTTATTTACAATAGCCAATAATAGCTGTTGCTCAAGTACCCATCAGTAGACAAGTGGACTATAAAGCTGTGGTATATTTACACAATGGAATACTACACCAGTGTAAAAATGAAGGAACTGTTACCTTTTGTGACAGCATGGATGGGCCTGCAGATTATTATGCTAAATGAAATAAGCCAGTTGGAGAAAGACAAATACCATATTATCTCACTTATATGTGGAATGTAATGAATAAAATAAACTGATGAACAAAATAGAAACAGAGGCATAAATACATCAAAAAGAACAACAGGTGTCACAGAGGAGGTGGGTGGGAGGCTGGATGAAAGAAACCAAAGTGTATATATGCATAACCCATAGGTACAGACAATAGTGTGGTGATGGCCAGAGGGAAGGGAGAGTTGAGGGCAAGGGGAAGTGAGCAAAGAGAGGGGAAATGGGGACATCTGTGATGGTAAAAATAATAAAATGAAGTAAAAATAAAAACAAAGAAGATTTTTTTTTGCCAATGTGCTTCGAGGAAGATTTTGAAAAGCCATGGGGAATTATTATTATACATCTCCAATTATTAGGTGAAAAATAATTTAAATAATTTATATCATAAAACAGCATAGACAGATAAAATCATCACGCTTTTTTTCAGGCAAAATTAAGACGAATTTCAAGCTGATTAAAACCTCAGTCTATGATTATGTATTCATTCTCTTTTATTAGGGACACAAGGATTAAACAAAGAACAGAAAGTTGTGAAACAGAATTTTAAGACACATAAAAGGCCACTAGAACCCTGTAATTACTATGGAAGTTGTTCATTGAATATACATATACTAAGAATTTAAACTAAAATTTAGAAATTTTCACTTTTAGGATGAATTAAAATGAACATCTTTGAGATTTTAAAACATATTCTTTAGAGGACTTCCAGTCGAGATGGAGGCGTAGGATAGAAACACTGTGCCTCTTTGCACAACCAAAAGATGGACAACTACAACTTTAAAAACAAAACACAATCAGAACTGCCACAAAATCCAACTGTATAGAAGTCCAACAACCAAGCCATTAAAGAAGAAACATTCATCCAGACTGGTAAGAGGGGTGGAGATGTGCAGCCCTGGGCAGAGAGGACTCGTGGTAAGGTGGCAGCTGGAGGATCAGGGCAGGTGGCAGTGGCTGGCTGACTGGGTGGTCCCACATTTGCATGCAGATAAACTTGGAGGAACAACTGGGGAGAAAGACAGACTGTGTAACCCAGGGTTCCAGTGCAGGGGGAAAAAGTCCCAAAACCTCTGAGTAAAAAAATCTGGGGTGGAGCAGTTGCGGTGGTGGCAGAAACTCCCAGCCTCACAGGAGAATTCATTGCAGAGACCCACAGGATCCTGGAACATATGCAAATCCACCCACCTGGGTAAGAGCACCAGAAGGACCCAATTTGCTTGTGGGTAGTGGAGGAAGTGACTGAAAGCCAGCTGAGATCCTGGCAATTGGCATTGTTCCCTCTTGGACCTCTCCCCCACAAACAGTGCCACAATGCAGCAATGTGGTTTGCCCTGCCCTGGTAAATACCTAAGGCTCTGCCCCTTACTATGTAACAGATGCACTGAGACAAAAAAATAATGGCTCAAATGAAAGAACAGGTCTGATGCAGACACTGGCCCACAGTGTCCGAGTCATTATAGATGAAATGAGACATTCACACAGATTACCAAATCCGGTGGAAGAAAAGGGACAGCATGGCTTTTCTCTCAAGGGGAGCAAAAGCCACGGCCTCTGCCATGACAGGCCTTTATTTCTATCTCTGGGCACATTACATGATGTTCCTCATTCACTATGCACTAGGTCACTTTCGGTGGTTACCTTTTACAGAAGACAAAGGAGCCAATGCTGCTAATCACATCACAGAAGAGAGATGTTTGCAAATGAAAAGGCAAAAGTGGTTGAATGGATTACACTTATCCTTGGGAGGTTTAGCATGGATTTTATGGAGTTACTTTGCAGTAAATGTTTGCTACAAATGAGAGTGAGGGAGTTTTTAGCAAGAGCAAGACTCAAAGCAGCCTAGACACATTGCAGGCCTGATTCCCCATGGCAGAATCTATCTGTGGGTGTGGATCCTGTGCATCTCTGAGTGGGAGCTGGGCCCATGCCACACAGAACAGTCTCCTACAAGATCAAAGCTCTGGAAAAAATACAGCTAACTGACGAATAGATAGCCAACCTATCAGATGCAGAGTTCAAAACAATGGTAATCAGGATGCTTACAGAAATGGTGGAGTATGGTCACAAAGCAGAGGGAAAAGTAAGGCTATGTAAAGTGAAATAAAGGAAAATGTACAGGGAACCAACAGTGACAGGAAGGAAACTGGGACTCAAATCGACAGTTTGGACCAGAAGGAAGAAAGAAACATTAAACTAGAACAGAATGAAGAAAGAAGAATTCAAAAAAAAAAAGAGGCTTAGGAACCTCCAGGACAACTTTATTCCAAAACCTGACTCATAGGGATGCCAGAAGAAGAAGAGGAAGAAAATGAAAACTTATTTGAAAAAATAATGAAGGAGAACTCCTCTAATCTGGCAAAGGAAATAGACTTTCAGGAAATCCAGGAAGCTCAGAGAGTCCCAAAGAAATTGGGCCCAAGGAGGAACACACCAAGGCACATCATAATTATATTAGCCAAGATAAAAGAGAAAGAGAGAATCTTAAAAACAGCAAGGGAAAAGGAGACAGTTACATACAAAGGAGTTGCTATAAGACTATCAGCTGATTTCTCAAAAGAAACCTTACAGGCAAGAAGGGGCTGGAAAGAATTATCCAAAGTCATGAAAGTCAAGGACCTACATCCAAGACTACTCTATCCAGCAAAGCAATAAAGTGCTTCCCAGATAAGGTCGTTAAAAAATTCATCAGCACCAAGTCCTTATTATATGAAATGTTAAAGGGACTTATCTAAGAAAAAGAAGAAGGTCAAAACTATGAATAGTAAAATGACAACAAACACAACTATCAACAACCAAACATAAAAAACAAAAACTGAAACAAACTAAGTGAACAGCTAGAACAGGAACAGAATCACGGAAATGGAGATCACATGGAGGGTTATCAGCAGGGAGGGGCCATGGGGGGAATGGGGGAAAAGGTACAGGGAATAAGAAGCATAAATGGTAGGTGTAAAATAGACATGGGGTGATGAAGAATAGTATAGGAAATATAGAAGCCAAAGAACTTATATGCATGACCCATGGTTATGAACTAAGTGGTGGGGAATGTGGGTGGAAGGAGGTACAGGGTGGAGGGGAATGATGGGAAAATGGGACAAATGTAATAGCATAATCAATAAAATATATTTAAAAGAAAAAATAACTGCATCTATCTTAAAATAAATAAATCTTTCTGCCAGGTGCACTTTTATTTAAGAATGTCTATTTCCTCTAAGTATTAAAGATCCTCCAAACATTTTAAAATAACAACTTAATTTAATTGTGTGGATAAAATGAAGCTTTCCAGTGTCATTTCTCACAGTAAATTGAAATCTTTGAGTATCTAAATATTTCCCCATGACAGTGAGTGAAGAACATAGCAGGTGAGATTTACCCCTAGTCATTTTTTTGCTGGCTGTTTCCAGGAATTTATTTGAAATCCCAAGGGCTTTTTATCAGTTGAAAATATAAACCTACTGTCTACTTACATGATTAAGCAAAACTTTATGGTTCTGCCAAGATATTTAGGAATAATTTTGTGGATTGACTTGTTGCTTAAACTTAGCTTTGTCATATATATTTTGAGGATAGCTTCATTTCCCTTTACTAATAGTGACATTATTTCTTTTAATGACAAAGTAAAATATACTCCTTTGCAGTGTTCTCAACACTCTCAAAGACTTTATGAAAGAGGCGATTTAGTACTGAAAGGCAATACCTTTAGAGAAACTACTTTTTATTCTTTCACTTAGTAAATACTTATGAAACTCTGACCAATGATTATAACTCAATAATTTGTACTGAATTAAAAATAAGTATTAATCTAACAACAGAAGTAATAAATTTTCATTTAGTATAGCTTAAGAAATTCTTGGGATATATAGAATTCTACTTCAATAATAATATTTCTCCATAAGACTATAATCAACAATAAGATGTTTTAATCAGAATAATTTTGAATCTTAATTTAGAGTATATTTATATTAGTTTCATCTGATTAGCTACTGATGGAAATGTGAAATTCCATTGTGATTTTGTGGTCTTTTGTTACTTCATTATAAACTAGACTATCTTCTCCATTATAGGTGTTGTTCATATCACCACTATAAATACATAATTTCTAAATTTCCTCATTTTATTATATGAATAATATTCACCCCTTTCACAATTCTTTCTCTCAGCAATCCTAAGATAAAAATTACATATTATACTTGAATGCTTCTAAAATATCTGTTTTATTCTGATCTCTTTCCCAACCTTAAGTATCATTTTAATATCTGCTTTTTAGATATCACCACCTGATTGTCTTTATATGACCTCAAAGTAAGGATGTTAAAAACGCAATGGACTTATACAATCCTGACTAAACATACAATGAGGTCTATCCATAAAGTATTCATCCAAGTAATATGAAAAACTGAGACATTTACTGAAGAAGATATAAGATACGAGAAACATTGGGATAGTTGGAAGATGGTGGTGAGGTAGGTGGGAGCAGAGCCCATTTCTCTCTGTGCCCAGCTGGAACACCTAGCCCATCTTCTCAGGAATAGAGTGAACAGCCTATGGAATCCCAGATTGTATGCAGTTTGGTAGCAAAAAATTGCAGAGGACATTGAAAAACAGACAGTGAGGAGATTGTGCTGGTATGGTAAGGTCTCTCAGATCTGCATGGGGACCAAGGCTGCTGCAGCCCCTGGCCTGATGCCTGCTGTGGGTTATGAGGAGGAGAGTTAGATCACCAGCTCCCTCCCTTACCAGAGCAGGGAGGGCAGCCCAGCATCAGGAGGGGCCTGGATGCTAAAAGTCGCTGGGGGGAATAGAGATGAAGTGGGAGACACACAGAGGCGATATACATCCACTGGGACTGTGGGCACCAGAGAAATTGAGGTGCCAAGTGACACCTGGAGAAGAGAGGAGTTGGGCCATGCTGGACCCTGACTCAGATAGTCTTCGGACTGCTTGGAAATTTGGGCTGTGTGAAAAGCCACGCGCTTGTTAAAAATGGCCAGCTGCTTTCTAAGTAACTCTCCAAAAGCAGCTGGCTTGAGCCAAGGGTGATTTCAGCTGCGCGCACCCAGAGGTTGAATAGCTGAGAAGAACTGTGCTTGACCAGCTTGTCTTGGCCTTTGCACCAAGATGGACTCATGCTGTGTGCCCAGAGATTGAGTGGCTGATTGAGCCTGGCATCTCATAGAGGACCTGGGCCGGAGGTGGGGAAACTGCAAATAATGTGACCCACACCTGGTCCCCATCCCTTCAAAACCATAGGAAGGGAGAAAAGTAAAGCCCAGTCCCTTGTTCCCGTGGCATCTAGGAAGATGAGCAGAACTTGCTGAACAGGTTTAAAGTCAGCAGGAGGCTTATTTTTTTCCTCTTTCTTTCTTTTTGGATCCTCTCTCTTTTTTTCCCCTTTTTTTCTTCCCCCAAGTGAGACAATAAGATGCAGAATTACAAAGGGTCTAGAGACAGATCCAAAGGGGAGCACAAGACTAACCCCCAAAACTGTAAAATTGAGACAAATGTCACTTTGCTATCATAGTGACATTTATGATAGTGACATTTGCTATCATAGAGCTGGCATTTTATTGTTTATGTGTATTATTATTATCTTTTTATTATTTTTACCACTTTTATTTTATTCATATTTTTTAAATTTCTCTTCCTTCTGTTTAATTTTCTTCATTTTATTTCTCTGTTTAATTGCATTGTTTGATTTGTTTTTCTTATTCTCTCTTTATTGTATTTTAATTTTCTTTCTCTCACTTCACCCGTGTCCCAATAACACACAACTCTTGATCAGGTACTTTGTATTCTGGTTATCCGAATCATATATTTCTTGACATATTATTGTTGTTCCAGTGATATTATAAATAATTGTTGTTCCATATAATTGTACATACTACACAGCAACCCTCCATGATCTTACCCCACTTCACTTTATTCCTGAGCATTATTACTGTTGCAGATAAGTCTATTCTCACTCACACTACATCTGCTTTCTATCCTTTAATATCACTGTATTGCATCATCTAACCTTGCACAATGCTCTGTTTTCTGGATTAAGTTTACAATCATCCTCCCTTGTAATAAGAGTCTTATCTCTCTTTAACCTTTTATGAAAAGTGGCTAGTTGGGTAAAATATCATAGTTAATGCTATACTTATCCAAAGAATTTCTTATCTCTTCTCTACTTGCAGCACTTTAAATCCCATAAAATAGTCTCCAACTGTCTTAATCCATTTTGCCTGCCCCCTGCCACTGATCACATACATGAATAGGTGGCACATACAAACATCAGTATACTTGCTAGAGGTGAAAAACAACTAACAAAGGAGCCACCAAAAGGTAAAAAATCCAAGTAGAACAAGAGAGCCCACACAAACAGAAGAAAGGGCAAACCTAAAGTATCCAGACAAGGAGATCAAAGACACAACACCAGTGAACCTCATGGAATTCCAACCATAGAATTTCATACTACAAAGGCAACTAACAAAGTGAAACATCAGGAAACACAGAAACACACAAAAAGAGTCACCTAAAATAGGGAGACAAAAAAAGAATATGCAGTCAAAAGGAATGGAAGACTCCCCACTAAAAGACCTAAATGAAATGGAGGTAACCAAACTATCATGTATAGAATTGGAAAAAATAGTTATAAAGGTGCTCAAGGAACTCACAGACAACTACAAGGAACTGAGTAAGAACTACATCTGAATGAAAAAGTAAATAGAAAGTATAAACAAAAGCCAGGAAGAAATGAACAATAAAATCTCAGAGATAGAAAGCACATTAGAAGGAAATATAAGGAGGGTGGATGAAGCACAGGATTGAATCAGCAAGCTGGAAGACAGGGTAGAAAAAAAAAACACCCAGAATAAACAAGAAAATGAAAAGAGACTCAGAAAGAAAGAACTGGGAGTAAGTCAGCTGCAAGACAATGTGAAACATAATAATATCTGTATAATAGAGCTGCCAGAAAGAAAAGAAGAGCAAGGGATACAAGACCTGTTTGAAAAAGTAATGATGGAAAACTTCCCTAACTTGATGGGAGAAAAAGTCACACAAATCCAGGAAACACATTGACTGCCAATCAAGAGGAACACAAGGAGGCCCACTTCAAAACATATCATAATCAAAACAGCAAAATTCCAAAACAAAGAGAGAATCTTAAAGGCAGCAAGGGAGAAATAGGAAGTAACATACAAGGGAGCCTCAATAAGGCTGGCAGATGACTTCTCAATGGAAATGCTCCAAGTCAGAGAGATGGCAAGAAATAGTCCAAGTAATGAAAAACAGAGACCTACAACCAAGTGTGCTTTACCCAAGAAGGCTCTCAATTAAAATGGAAGGCTAAATAAGGAGCTTCCCAGACAAAAGAAGTCTAAAAGAATAAATGTCCACCAAACCAGTTCTGCAAGAGATGCTAAAGGGACTGCTTTAAAAAAAGGATGGAAAAGAGTGAGAGAGAGAGGGACACAGGTATGAAAAAATGACAATGAATAAGTACCTATCAATAACCTTAAATGTAAATGGATTAAATACTCCAAAGACATAGAATAGCTGAATGAATAAGAAAGCATGACCCACATGTATGCTGCCTACAAGAGACCCACCTCAGAACAAAAGACCTACACAGACTGAAAGTGAAGGGCTAGAAACAAATATTCAAAGCAAATGGACAGAAAAAAAAATCCAGGGTAGCAATACTCATATCAGACAAAATAGACTTCAAAAAAAGGGCCATAAAAAGAGACCCAGAAGATCACTTCATAATAGTCAAGGGCAGACTTCATCAAGACATAAATATTGTAAATATATATACACACAACATAGGAGCACCCAATTACAAAAAGAAAATCTTGGAGGACTTCAAGAAAAATATTGACAGCAACACATACATAGTAAGGGATTTCAACACCCCACTGTCAAAAATGGAGAGATCTTCTAAACAAAATACTAACAAAGATATTGAGGCATTGAAGAGTGTCCTAGATAAAATGAGTTTAACTGATATGTAGAGAGCCTTTCATCCCAAAAAAGCACATACACATTCTTTTCAAATACACATGGAACATTTTCAAAGATAGATCACAAGATAGGACTCAAAACAAGCCTCAACAAATTCAAGAAAATTGAAATCATATCAAGCATTTTCTCTTATCACAAGGGAATGAAACTAGAAGCTAACATCAAGGAAAAAATCCAGAATACTCAAACTCATGGAGATTGAATAGCATGCTATTAAACAATGAATGGGTTAAAAAATGAGATCAAGGAGGAAATCAAAAAGTTTCTGGAAACAATGAAAGTGAACTCACAACAACCCAAAACTTATTGGGACACAGAAAAGGCAGTCCTGAGAGGGAAGTTCATAGCAATACAGGCTTACAATAAAAAAGTAGAAACATTTCAAATAAACAACCTAACCCTACACCTACAAGAATACAAAGAATGACAACAAAGACAGCCCAGAGCAAATGGAAGGAAGGAAACAACCAAGATCAGAGCAGAATTAAATGACATAGAAACTAAAAGCACAATTCTAAGGATCAATGAATCCAGCAGCTGATTCTTTGAAAAGATAAACAAAGTGAACAAGCCTTTAATCAGACTCATCAGAAAAAAAGAGAGAGGACCCAAATAAACACAATCAGAAATAAAAGATGACAGATTACATCTCATACCACAGAAATACAAAGAATTGTAAGAAATTAGTATAAAGAACAATATGCCAAGAAATTTGAAAACCTAGGTGAAAGGGACAAATTTCTAGAAAAATGTAATCTGTCAAAACTCAATGAAGAAGAAGCAGAAAACCTGAACAGACCAGTAACAGCTGATGAAATTGGAGCAGTAATCAAAAGCTTCCATCACACAAAAGCCCTGGACTGGACAGTTTCACAGGAGAATTCTACAAAGCATTTAAGGAAGAGCTAACCCCTATCCATCACAAACTATTCCAAAAAATCCAAGATGGAAGACTCCCAAACTCTTTTTATGAAGCCAGGATCATTCTAATCTCAAAACCAGATAAAAACACAAAGAGAGAAAACTTCAGGCCAATATCACTCACGAATATAGACACTAAAATCCTCAACAAAATATTGTCAAACCACATCCAGCAATACATTAAAAAGATTGTACACAATGACCAAGTGGGATTCATCCCAGGGATGCAAGGACAGTACAATATTTGTAAATCAATAAATGTACTACATCACATAAACAAAAGCAAACACAAAAATCACATGACTGTATAAATCAATGAGGAAAAAGCTTTTGATAAGGTACAGCACCTATTTATGATAAAAACACTCAGAAAAGGTGGAATAGAGAGAGAATTTCTCAACATAATACAGGCCATATATGAGAGACCTACAGCCAACATCATACTCAATAGACAAAAACTAAACTTTCCTACTAAGATGAGAAACAAGACAAGGCTGTCCACTTTCACCTCTTCTATTCAACATAGTATTGGAAGTCGTAGCCACAGCAATCAGACAAGGAAAGGAAATAAAAGGCATCCAAATTGGTAGAGGAAAGAAAACTGTCATTGTTTACAGATGACAGGATAGTGTACATAGAAAATCCTATAAACTCCACCAAAAAAGTGCTCAGCCTAATAAATGCATTTGGCAAAACAGTGGATTATGAAGTCAATATCCAGCAATTAAAGGCATTTTTGTATACCAACAATGAAACATCAGAAGCAGAAATCAGAAAAAAAATCCCATTTGATATAGCAACAAGAAAAATAAAATACCTAGGAATAAACCTAACCAAGGAGGTAAAAGACCTGTACTCAGAAAACTACACAAGAATTAACATCATCAAAATGTCCATACTACCCAAAGCAAATTATAGGTGCAATGAAATACCTATTAAAGTACCAATAGCATATTTCACAGACATAGAAGAAACACTTCAAAAATTTATATAGAATCATAAATGACTCTAAATAGCTGCAGCAATTTTGAGAAAGAAGAGCAAAGTGGGAGGCATCCTGATATCTGATATAAAACTATATTACAATACCACTGTAATCAAAACAGTCTGGTACTGTCATAAGAACAGACACATGGACCATTGGAAGAAAGCACAGAAATAAACTGAAGACTCTACAGTCAATTAATATTTGACAAAAGGGGAAGCAGTTTAAAGTGAGCAAAAATAGCCTCTTCAACAAATGGTGGTGGGAGAGCTGGACAGCTACTTGCAAAAAAGCAACACTGGAGCATTGACTTACACCATATGCAAAAATAAATTCAATATTGATAAAAGATTTAAATAAAAATTGTGACACCCTTAAAGTCCTAGAGGAGAACATAAGCAGGAAAATCTCAGAAATTCCACGCAGCCACATTTTCACTGCTATGTCCCCCAGAGCAAGGGATATAAAGGAAAGAATAAACAAATGGAATCTCATTAAAATAAAAAGCTTCTGCATGGCTAAAGAAAACATTAAAATGAAAAGAGAACCAAAAGTATGGGAAAATATATTTGCCAATGCTCCCTCGGACAAGTTTCATCTCCAAAACATATAAAGAACTCACATGATTCCACTTTAAGAAAACAAGCAACCCAGTTAAAAAGTGGGCATAGAACTTAAACAGACACTTCTCTAAGGAGGACATACAGAAGGTCCAGAGACATATGAAAAGATGCTCAGTATCACTAGCCATCAGAGAGATGCAAATTAAAACTACAATGAGATACCACTTCACACTGGTTAGAATGGCCATCATAAACGCAGCAACAAACAAGTGTTGTCGAAGTTGTGGAGAAAAGGGAACCCTAGTGCACTGTTGGTGGGATTGCAGACTTGTGCAACCACTATGGAAAACAGGATGGAATTTCCTCAGAAAACTAAAAATGGAATTACCTTTTTTACCCAATAATACTGCTGCTAGGATTATATCATAAGAACCCTGAAACAGCAATCCAAAAGAACCTATGTACCCCTATGTTCATAGCAGCACAATTTACAATATCCAAGTGCTGGAGGCAACCTAAGTGCCCACCAGTAAATGAACGGATCGAAAAACTATGGTACATTTACACAATGGAATTCTATGCAGCAGAGAGAAAGAAGGATCTCCTACCCTTTGCAAAAGCATGGATGGAACTGGAAAGCATTATGCCAAGTAACATAAGTCAGGGGGTGAGAGACAAATGTATGATCTCACTGTTCACAGGAACCTCATCAACAAAACAAACAAGCAAGCAAAGTATAACCAAAGACATTGAAATTGAGAACAGGCTGACAGTGACCAGAGGGGATAGGTGAGGGGATACTGGGAGAAAAGGGTGAAGGGTTTATAGAAAGAATTATAAAGGACACATGGACAGTAACAGGGGTGGGGGGTGGAAGCAGGGGAGGAAGGTGGGGAGAGCTGGGTGGTTGGGAGGAGTAGGGGGGAAAGCAGAAAACTATATTTGAACAATAGTAAAAAAGTGTTTTAGAAAAAGGAAACATTGTATATAGGAAAATGATGCCTCGGTCCCCCTCAAAGTAGACAACTGGGAACCTCACACAGTTCTTTCAGTCTCCATCTGCTGCCCCACTGTATTTTCCTGAATCTCACCGATTGTCTAAAATCTCTTCCCTTTCAAAGGTGATTTTAGTTTTGGGAAAAGCAGAAGTCGCAAGGTGCCAAGTCTGTGTTGTAGGGGGGCTGAGTCACCTGGGTGACTTGATGTTTCAGAAAAAATCTTTACAGGAAATGTGATGCATAAGTGGGTGTGCTGTCATGATAGACCTGTCAATCACCAGTTTCACATAGCTGTGATCTTCTGAATCATCCAAATAATTTCCTCAGAGGAATGTTCAAGTGTAATGCAAAATTTGATGCAGATTCATTAGTACTTGTTCAGTCACTTTTAATGCAACAGCTACACAGCACACATGCTCACTCAAGGGCATATACTGCTCCCACTGACTGGCACAGTGAAGTTGTCATTGTTCACACATGTGTATTCCAGTCCACTCTTCTTGGCTGCCAGGTTACATTCTCATCATATTAGCAATGGTTGGACTTTTTCCAGACAGACCTTGTACTCTCCTCTTATGTAGTTAAGTTTTGTTAATAACACTACATTTTTTCCTGGCTTGAAAAACATGAGCTATGCATTCAAAAAGGATATAACAAGTACTCAAAAAAAAAAAAAAAAGGCAACTCCTACTAACCCAGGTGATCACTTTGTAAGTTATAGTGATGTCTAAACATTATACTGTATACCTGAAACTAATACAACATTAAATGTCAACTCTAATTGAAAACAATTCAAAGCCTATTCTTGTCATCATTTTTGTTCTGCCTGCTTTGTGCAACTTTTGCTGAATTATGCTCTGTGTTGGATTCTTTAGTTGCCATCGATTACTCATTAAAATGATAAAATAAATTACCTATCTCCTTGCCTTCCACAATAAACTTATTGTTATGTTATTTCAGGTCTATGTCTACAGTTTTTAGGGAATAATTTCCTTCCTATCTATTCCCATTTTCATTACTCTGAATCAGGACCTCAGAAACTCTTTATGTAACTATTCTTAAAGCCACCTCACTGGTTTTTCTCTCCAGTCTCCTCCCTTCAAATTATCTGACATAGAAATGTCAGGAGAATGTTCAGTTCTGAGGATGTCATTTCTCTGCTCAAAAATCTTTATTGCATTATCATATGCTATAGAAGAGAATCAAAACCTCTTAGTCTGGTATTTTTGATTCTCCAAAATACATTCTCAACATCCATACCTGCTTCAATATTACTTAGATAATAAGAGGCTTCACTATTTACTAATTGTGTATCCTTTGGTAAATTACTATTTCTTCCTCAACCCCAGTATTCCCACCTGGAAAAATATATGCTAATAGTACAATAGTACAAAAATAGTATAAAAATAGATGCTAATTGTACATACCTCACAGAGTTGTGAGGATTAAATGAAATAATTTATTTAAAGAATTAGTATGGTGCCTGGCACAACTTAATACATTTTGTTGTTGTTGTTTTTATAGCACAGCTAGATGAGTATATAACTAGATATTAATTCATGGAACTTGATATCAGTTGAGTTCTACTCCATAAGTTTTAGAAATGGGAACATGAGTCTGCTATAGCACTGGGAATTATGATTCCTTCACCATTTAGTTCCCATGTATTTCTCATTAGCAATTATTTCCAAATGGAGGATTATGCCTACTATGTTTATGGAGCACATTAAAAACTACCATAATTGCTTACCTAACAGGATTATTCATAAAATCCAAATGTCCATCCAGTTGGTGAGTGGGTAAACAAAATATGTTTTATTCATATGCAAGAATACTATTCAGCAATAAAATAGTATAAGATACTGATATGTGTCAAAACATAGTTGAAACTCAAAAACATTATGCCAAATAAATGAAGCCAGATACAAAAGACTCCATATTATATGATTCTATTTATATGAAATATGCAAAATAAGCAAATTTATAGACAGAAAGTAGATTAGTAGCTTCTTTGGGCTGTGGGTGGAATGAGAAATGACTGCAAATGGGAACAAAGAGTCTTTTTGAGTTGATGGAAATATGTATGTGTGTAGTTCTATGTCACTGTATCACACATGTATCCACCACCACTACAGTTAAGATACAGA
Organism: Tonatia bakeri; assembly: GCA_004024845.1. Taxonomy (NCBI): domain Eukaryota; kingdom Metazoa; phylum Chordata; class Mammalia; order Chiroptera; family Phyllostomidae; genus Tonatia; species Tonatia bakeri. Next base: position 71,925 of record PVIA01003140.1, on the reverse strand, counting down.
ACTGTTCAATCACCACAAAGATCTCCCTTGGGTTACACCTTTATGGGCACAAGCATCACTGCCCCACACCATCTATAACCCCTAATGACCACCAGTCTGTTCCCTCTTTCTGTACTCTTGTCATTTCAATATTTTATATAAATTAAATCATATAATAGGAAACCATTTATATTTAATGTAATTATTGATATCTTAGGGCTTAAGTCTGCATTTTATTTTTTTCATTTTCTCTTCTTACTCTTTTTCTTTAATCCTCACCTGAAGATATGTTTACTGATCTTTAGGGAGAGAGGAAGGAGGGCAGAGAGAGAGAGAGAAAGGGAGAGAGAGAGAGAAAGAGAGAGAGATTCTACCTGGCCAGGGACTTTGTTTTTGTTTTTGCTTCTCTGTTTTCTCCCTCATTCTTTTCTGTGGCATACTTAAACATTGTTTTGGAGCATATCTCTTTGTGTATGTTAGTGGTTGCTCTAATTATTTGTTATGCATGTACAATTGTCACTTTACTAACACAGATATTTTACTAGTATAAGTAAGGAAGTTTAGCTCTCCTTAAACTCCCCCATTTATAACGTTTTAATATTTCATCTACACAAATTGAAAACCATATAAGTCAATACTATATGTATTGCTTCAACTGTCGAACATAATTAAGAAAATTCAAGAGGAGAAAAGAATATCTTATTTATTCATTTTTTGGTCTCTCTATTACTCTTTCCTTTTTCTGATATTCTAATAGTCTTTTTAAAAATAATTTCCTTTGTCAATTCTTGTAAAGTAAGTCTGTTGGTGACAAATTCTTTTATTTGAGCATGTCTTGGTTAATCTTTATTCTGTAAGGATATTTTCATTGGATATAGAATTCTAGTTGACAGTTCTCTTATTTTAGTCCTTGAAAAATGGTTGCAACTCCTTTCTGGACTCTGGTTTCTAATGAGAAATCTGCTGTCATTTGAATTGTTTTTCTTTTGTAAGTGTTAAAGAGAAAACCACAGGCCCAAAATGAAATCACTAGTGCTAAAGCCTATGATACAAAACCTAGATTTAACAGCAAACCTAATTGCAGTTTCAACCTCTTCCTTTCTGGTGGTGCATGGGGTTGTTTACATCTTTGGTAACTTAACCAGTCATTCTGGAATTTTCTGGTCAGCACTAATGAGGTAATCTGTCCCATGGGTTCTCTCTACCCTCCAGAGGAAGGAGAAGCAATCTACATTTTAGAGTTCTCCTCTTTTCCTTCACCACCTCCCACACCAAAAAAAAAAAAAAAGATGTCCTGGGCTGAAATAATTTTTTAAAATTAGTTTATTCTTGTTTAACTACAGTTGTATGCATTTTCCCCCACAACTCCCCTCCCACCCCAGCAATGCCCACCTCCCTCCCCTGGTTCCACATCCCCTTGTTTTTGTCCATGTGTCCCTTTTTTTTTATTGCCAATTTGCCTTTAATTCTTCAAAGTTATTTTAAATATATAATAAGAACATATTTTATATAAAATATCTAGAGTTTTGGCTCATAATAACTTTTATACCACATGACTAATATTGTAACAAATTTGCAAACAGAAAACAAAGATGCATTTCTTCAAGATCTGTAAGCAAAGGCAAAATATTAACAGCGATTACATCTGGGCTATGGGATGATATGTAATTGATTTTTTTTTCAAATTGTCCCTGTTGTAAGAAATATTTTTATTTTTATTATTTTTAAAATTATTTTATTGTTGTTCAAGTAAAGTTGTCTGCACTTAACCCCCACTACTCCCCCCACCATAGTCATCCCCACCTCCCTCCCCTGATTCTGCCCCCACCTTTGTTTTTTTCCATGTGTCCTTTATAGTTGTTCCTGAAAACCCTTTTCCCCCATTATCCCCTCCCATCTTCCCTCTGGTTACTGTCAGATTGTTCTTAATTTCAATATCTCTGGTTATATTTTGCTTGCTTCTTTATGTTGATTAGGTTCCACTTAAAGGTGATATCATATAGTATTTGTCTTTCACCACCTGGTTTATTTCACTTAGCACAATGCTCTCCAGTCCCTTCCAGGCCATCACAAAGGGTATAGCAAAAAAAAAAAATTTATATATATAAAATTTATATATTTTTTTGCTAAATAACTTCCTTGTCCCATTTTCCTTCCTTTAAAAATCTTTGATTTTGTATAACTCCTCAGCCTTCCCTTCCAGGTACTAGACTGGATAAATTTTGATTCATAAACCATTTAATAAAGCCAATTAGATCTTCACTTTTACTCCATGAAATTTTGTTTTTAACACAAGTGATGTGTCATTTCTCTCTGATTACTTTAAAATATTGTTTTTGTCTTTATCTTTCTGAAGTTTGAATATAATATGTCTTGGTGTGAATTCTTTGGGGTTTATTATCCTTGGGATTCAATTAGCTTGAAGCTGTAGTTTCCCTTTTGCAAAATTTGGGAAATTTTCAGCCATTATTTCTGGGAATATTTTTTAAGCCCCTTCCCTCAACTTTCTCTTTTCTTTCTGAGCTCTGATGACCCAAATGTTAACTCTTTTGATATAGAGATCCATGAAGTTCTGTTTATTTTTTAATCTATTTTTCTCTGTTACTTAGATTGGGTAATTTTGATTCTTTTATCTTAAATTTCACTGATTCTTTCTTCTGTCTTCACTGTTATGCTGTTGAGACCATCTATTGGCTTCCTAAATTTCAATTATGTGTTTTCAGTTCTAAGATTTCCATTTGTCTCTTTCTATCTTCTATATCTTCAATTGTTTTATAGCTTCTATTGTTTTTAGCTTACTAAATTGTCCCTTTCTTAGACCTTTGGCTAAAAATAACTGACTTATGTTGGGGCATTTTTTTTCCTATCCCACTGGTGTTTCTGTGTTGCTAGCTTCTCCAGTACTCAGTTTGGGATGAGTTAGGAAAAAAGAAAATCTGGAAAATGCATTACTGTATCATTCCTTGGTTTCTGAGATCTAGGGCTTTTCTGTTTCCTTCTCCGTATCTTCCAGAGTATTTATTTTATCTATAATGTTCAAGGGTTTAGTACATACTTAGCAAGAGGAATATGAAGTGGCCTACTCCATCTTGATCTGGAATATAAATTATTATCAATTAATCTGACCATTTTGTTTTGCTATTGATTTTCATGACCTTTAAGTAACTTGCATAATGACAAAACAGGTTAGTAATGGGGTTTGTTAAAATACATCACCTTTACAATAAAAATTTAAGTTTTGAAATTCTACCATAAATAAGCAAGGTAAATAGAAAGAAAATTAAAAGTATTTTCAACATGTGGATGTGTAATTTCTTTCTTTCATAGAGAAATGATACCACCAAAGACTTATATATAAATGTTCATGGAAGTGTTACTCATAAGAACCAAAATCAGAAAACAAACCAAATGCCCTTCAACCAGTGAATAAATAAACAAAACAAAATAAAATTTAAAAGTCCATAAAATGGATTCATATTTGGCAATAACAAGGAATGAAGTACTGATTCATGGTACAACATGGATGAAGTTAAAAAATGGTGCTAAGTGAAAGAAGGTAGTAACAAAAGACCACATATTACATGATTCCATTTACCTGAAATGTCCAGAACAGGCAAATCCATAGAGATTGAAAACAGATTCCTGATTGTTTAGGGCTGGTGTCAGGATGGTGGGATTGGTACAAAATTTCTGTGGTGTACTAAAGTTAGAGTGTTCTAACTGTTTAAAATTATATTATGGTGATAGTTGCAAAACTCTGTAAATATTTCATTGAATCACTTTAAACTGGATAATTTTATGGCATGTAAATTATACAATAATACAGCCATAGGTGATCATGGTGGGATGTCAAACATGTAGGATGTCCTGAAACATGTAGAACACTTTGTGCCTTCTGTTTTATTAACAGTCTAGACTATTAGACTAGAAATGTTCTAGACTATTATTTACACCTGGCTAGTTGAGAGGTTAAATAATTTGAAGGAATAGACAAGATGGTTTTGAACATACACTGACCATGATTTCATTTATATCAAATGTTGAAAATAGGCAAATCCTATTAAAATGCTAAAAAAAATAGGGGGAATGTAGTGAAAATTAGAAAGTTTTAAATATAGTTAGTATCCTCATAAAAATACTACAACTACAATAATCTGTGGAAACTAAAGTCTTTTCTAGTTATTACTTCTTCCAAGTATCATTTCATACCAATAACATTCTGGTTAGTAAAGTGTATTTGGGCTGAGTTTATTTCCTTGTGAGGCCCTAAGCACCATGAGGACAGAAGTTGAGCCTGTCTTGTCTATTGTCACAGGGTAGAGATCAGGCTTTTTTGTTTGGCCTTACAGGACATTAGAATGCAATCGGGTATGCTGAGGCATGGGGAAGGGCTCTGCATTTGGGGCTGGAAACACCCAGGTTGAGTAGTTCTGGGTAAAGGCAGTAGCTATGATGGGTATATGTCAGGGAAAATCAAGGGTACAGATGAAGGAATGGTTTCATAACATTAGATCATAGCAGTTCAATGTTGTACAGTGTGAGACAGCCTGAACTGCATGCAGTGTTCAGTCTATATATCTACAATATAGGCTTGGTGTCAATTTACACTTGTGACCCCAAACCTGCAACAGATCTTCAGTGCATCCTGCAAGCCCCAACACCATTTTGTCCAGTCACTCTTTCACTCCACTGAGTGAACACCTCCTCTTTTCTCAGATTCATAGTACTTCCTCCTCCTCACTTGCACCCTCAGTGGATAGTCTTTCATCTGAGGTTGCTGAGAACAGAAAAGCACTCAGAATAGAAGGTCACCTCTACCTTCCTATCTACATCCTTTCCTGTTACTAGGGATGACCTTCTGTGTAATCCCTTCTAGGATCTACACCTACATTGTGTATTAGAATCCATGTCCTTGGGACACTGATCCAATAATTCTTTCATTTCTTACTTGCAGCATAAAATTTTCCCTTTTGACTGAATCATTCTTATCAGCATGTGCACACATATTATACTATATCTAATATGAAATAGAAAAACCAAACAAACCAAAACTACCAAAAAAAATTACCTTTCATTGTGGTTCTTCTCCTTTTCTTTTCAGTTCTCTTTATCTCTTATCCTGGTGAGGTTTTTATCCCTGTTGTCCCATGAAAATGGATTTTGTCAAGGTTACTGATAACGCATTTCTAAAGCCCATGCTTCTTACTTGACATAGTTTATCACTACTTCCTTCTTGAAACGCTCGCTTCTCTTGGCTTCCAGGTCACCACTGTGTTGATACTACTTTTCCTCACGTACTTCTTAGCAGGTTCCTCCTTATTTCTGTGTTTGTTACACTTTGGAATGCTGTAGACTCTTATTTTGGATGTTTCTCTCTTCTGCTTACATGCACTTCTTAAAAATTCTCATCCAGACTTTACCCAGGCTTTAAATAGAATCAGTATGTCAATGACTCTCAGATTTATCCCTTCAGCTGTATCCAACCACATGTAATCCATTGGCAAACACAGCCAGCATTACAGTGGAAATGTCCAAAATCTTACTATTCCTACCACCTCCACAGCAGTCATCTTGGCCTGAGTCATCCTCACCTCTTGTTGGGAACATTAAAATAGTTTCTTAATCTCTTTATCAGTATTTCTCTTGTTAAAATTTTATTTATTTATTTATTTATTTATTTATTTATTTATTTATTTATTTTTAGAGAGAGGAGAAGGGGAGGAGAAAGAGAAGGAGAGAAACATCGATGTGTGGTTATGTCTTGCACACCCCCTACTGGGGACCTGGTCTGCAACCCAGGCATGTGCCCTGACCGGGAATCAAACTGGTGACCCTTTGGTTCACAGACCCATGCTCAGTCCACTAAGCTACACCAGCCAAGGCTAGTATTTCTTTTTTTTTAATTGTTGTTCAGTTACAGTTATTCTCATTTATCCATGTTGCTCTCCCCTTGAGTTTCTTTTTAACAATCTAATTTGAATTTATATCAACTTAATTTCAATAGCATATCAAATTTCTCCATTCCTATACAGTTCTGTTTTTTCCTCTTCCTGTTATTAGTATCACAAATTAAGGCCTTATACACTGTGTGTACAGTGACATTAATACTTTTTATGTATTTTTAAGTCATGTAAAAAATGAAAACTGGGGTTTTGAACAAAAAACTTAATAACTCTAGTTTTTATATATTACCCATTTACCTTTACCTGAAGGTATTTACCTTTACCAGAGACCTTTATTTCTTCATACTGATTACTTCATTTCATTGGGTAGTGTCTCATATTCTTTCACTTCTATGCTAAGGATTCCTTTTATAATTTCTTACAGAGCAGGTCTAGTGGTAATGAATTACCTAATTTTTTTTTAACTAGTAATGTCCTAATTTCTCCATTATTTTCTGAAAGACAGTTTTACTTGGTATAGAAATCTTGATTGAGATTTTTTTTGCTTTCAGCACTTTGAATGTATCATCATGCCTTCTAGCCTCCAAAGTTTCTGATGAGAAATCAGATGACAATCTTAGTAAGGATCCCTGTATGTGAAAAATTGCCTTATTTGAAAAATTGCCTCTCTATAATTGCTTTCAAGATCCTCTTTGGCTACTGACACTTTAATTACAATGTGTCTTGGTGTGGGTCTCTTTATGTTTATGTTATATGGAACTCGATCATCTTGAATTTATAGATTCATGTATCTCATCTAAGGAAGTTTTCAGCCATTATTTCTTCAAATAATTTTCCCATTCTCTTGCTGTCTCTCTTCTCCTGAGTCTCTCACAATGTGTATATTTGTAGCTTGATGTCCCACAGATCCCTCAGACTCTGTTCACTTTTCTTCTTCTTTTTTTCCCTGTTTCTCAGACCCAATAATTTTAATTACTCTATCTTCAAGTTCTACTGATTCCTTTTTTTTTTGCCTGTTCAAATCAGTTTCTGAACCACTCTAGTGAATTTTTGATGTCAGTTATTTTGTTTTTCAAGTCCAAAATTTATTTTTAGTTATTCTAAATATTTTCTATCTTTTTATTAATATTCTAATTTTCATACATTAATATACTGTGTTTGTTAACGTGTTCCTTTAGCACTTTGAGCATCTTTAATATAGTTGTTTTAAAGTCTTTGTCCAGTATCTGGGCTTCTGCAGGGACAGCTTCTTTTGATAGATTTCGTTCTTTTGTGTGAGCAATACTTTCCTATTTCTTTAAGTGTCTTGTGATTTTTTTTTTTTGAAAACTGGACCTTTGAGTCTTATGTTATAACATTTGGATATCAAATTATCTACCTTCTCTAGGGTTTGTGGGTTTTCTTTTAAATGGTTATACATTGTCTCAGCCAAAGATCAGACTGTGTGAAAACTTAAGGTCTTTTCAGGTTTTTCTTGGCTTGTGTCTTTCCTTGAGCATTCAAAGTGGCTTTCTAAATTCTCCCACATGCACAGTTGCTTTGGAATAGTCTAGTCTTTAAATGCATGTTCTCAAAAGGAAAAAAAGAAAAGAAAAGAAAAAAACTGTTGTCTTTTTAAATCTCACTAGCCACCTCAGCCAGTGTAGGCTGCAACAATGGCTGTCCACCTCTATGTTCACCTCCATGATCAGAAACGGTAATCAGCAATCATATCACAGAACCCCAATATTCAAAGAGCAAGATCATTACTGCCCACTCTGGCTCCCACAAGCTTTTCCATAAATTCAGGCTATTGTCCCCACAGCTACCTGCCACAGGCGTGGGGGATGAGAGATGGGTAGACACTGTCATGCTAATGGCTAAACATTAACTACAGTTTAACAGACAAGCCTTCTTGTGGAAGCTGAAAGCATTCCAGTAGACTCCAGAGTTCCAAAAATAGTCACTTCACACAGTTTCCATCAGTGAAATTATTGTCCAAGTGTCCAGATTCCTAGCACTTTCTACTACACCATTTTCTTCTTGTGTCTACTTATTTTTCACTTCAGTTTATAACACAATATCCAGCACATCTTACTTTGAAATGCAAGTCAGTTCACTACTCATCTTCTCAAAACCCTCCTTTGGCTTTTTATCTTACTTAAAATAAAAGTCTTTAACAAGGGGTATAAGGCCCTACATAATTGGGTACCTTGCCACTCTAGCTGCACTGACATCCAAACTTTTTTTTTTTTTTTTTTTTTTTAAAGATTTTATTTATTTATTTTTAGAGAGGGAAGGTAGAGGGAGGGGGAGAGAGAGAGAGAGAGAGAGAGAGAGAGAGAGAGAGAGAGAGAGAGAGAAACATCAATGTGCGGTTGCTGGAGGACATGGCCTGCAACCTAGGCATGTGCCCTGACTGGGAATCGAACCTGCGATGCCTGGTTCGCAGCCCGTGCTCAATCCACTGAGCTACGCCAGCCAGGGCGACATCCAAACTTTTAACATTTGTACTTCATTTTGAAGCTGGTTATGATGCCATTCATGCCTGTTGCCATCCTGTAAACACAGGATCTTTACTGATTCAATAGTCATATTTTTGTGTACATAGTGATGATTATAAATGGAGGGTTATGTCGAAGTTAAACACTATCGTTTCTCTTATCTACTTCTCCCTCCCTCCTTCCTTCCTTCTGTCTTTTCCCCTTCCTTCTGTGCTTCTCTCTCTCCTCATTCCTTCCTTCCCTCCCTCCTTTCCTTCCTTTCTTACTCTTTTTTTCTTCTTAATAAGTGACATGTTACAAAGTCGATATTTGTGAAGCAAAATGTGCAATTTCATAATTATTTTCCTTTTGTGATCTCAGAGCAGCACAGATAATTGAGAGCAGATACAACACAGATAAGCATAGTTGTGATTGAACCTAGGCAACCAAAGGGTGTTGAAAAAATCTGCTCGGTTACAATGTTCGGGAACAAATATTTCAACCTGAACATTTTTTCCTGAAGGGCTCCTTAGCTTGTTTTTGTGGTTCAGAGCTGAGGCAGGAAGCCTAGAAAGAAATCCGGTTAGGTGAGGTATGGTCAAATCAGATTAGACTACAGATAGCCATTACAGACAGCAGGTGTTATCCAAGGATTTCATGTGTGGAAAGTCCTAAAACATGTTCGAATCTCATCATGATTAAACAAAGCGGTGGAAGAGTGCTTTGTATGCAGAAGTATAAAATTACTTCACTTCCTCATGTGTTGCCTCTCTCATTTGTCTTGTGTTATGCTGATCAGCCAAATTGTTTACATTTCCAGCCATTTTCATTAGAACTACACTGATGAGGTAATAGGGAGTGCTTTAATTAAAAACAAAAAGGCTCAAGTCCTTTTCTTTTTTAATGACTACTATTAGCAAATATTAACTCAGAATTACTGATCAAAGAATGATGAAATGTCAGACTATTTCATTTTTGGCAGCATAACTATTTTTCCTCCTTAACACAAATAAGTGAAGACTTAAGGCTGTTTGGGAGAGAAATGTTTATTAATTGGCAAAGTGTTTTGTCCTGAGGATGACACTAGGTAAGCAAGATAATACAAGGGAAAGTAATTAGGTAGATTTCAGAACTGTGGGGCATGCAAGCTAGGAACTGATTTATTTCTGGCTGTGGTCCCCTTTAAGGTGAATCCTGTCTGGTGATTAGCATCACCTTGAATTAAATTAACTGGCTGCACTTAATCCCTGAGTGGATACACTGACAATAAATAGAGAAACATTAGTTTCTTTGCACAAAATGAGCAGGTTACATATTCAGTAACCTTCATGTGAATTATCCAAACAACTTAAAACACTTTTTTAAATAAGAAAGTTTCAAGTCTGGTAAGTACAAAATTATTTAAAATATTTTTTAAAAAATAATTGATATTCAGGTAGTTATACTTTATTTTCCAGTGTATGTCTAGATTGCATACTTGTGCTCTATCTTTAATTATTAGAAAAGAAGAAATATTTCTAATAATTATTGCCTTTTACACAAATATGTTACAAACTTTCACAGTATACTGAAATTGAAGTAGGAGGGAATATCAGTATCAGAAAATGAAGAAATTCTGGTGCATTCAAATATGAGTAAAGTTTTTTTTCTGAATATAAATGCACTATTTACTGATTAGAGAAATCTATCCAATAAATTAAAGAAGGAAGCTGCTTGTAATGCAACAATGCTGTGACTACCATAGAGGATAATTGGAGTATTTTTCTTCTGAACCCCCAGCCCTCAGTTCCACCTCACAGTTATGACAATCTGTAAAATGAACTAATTTTTCTTGCAATAAATCTCTGAATTGCCATAGAACTAACTCTATGAATATACCATTTTTCCTATTTGGTTTTCTGTTATTCTTCTCTCTGATTTTCCCAAATTCCTACTTCATGGTAGAAAATTAAATTTAAAATACAATTAGTGAAATGATGTTTGATTATACTGTAAGTTTGTGATTTGTTTTGTCAAATGAGTAGTGGAGAAAGGGTACATCTTTCTTGGAAGAGGCAACTACTAAATTCAACTCAGAGCAGCACAGATAATTGAGAGCAGACACAACACAAATAAGCATAGTTGTGATTGAACCTAGGCAACCAAAGGGTGTTGACAAAATCTGCTTAATCTTAAGAAGCAATACAAGTATTTACAATAGTTCCATGGTGAAACTTTAAGCACTGAAAAGAGTGCAGAGACAAGATGTTGGTAGCAAGCTGTCAAATCATTAGAAGCAGATTTCAATATAACTTGGGCTGGAAACAAGACAGTTTGTTAACTAGGTCCTTTGTTACTTTTAGGTAAATCAGTGGTAAGGAAAGTGATGGGCTTTCAGTTCTACAGTTTCCTTTGTACCTCTTTCCTTTCTACCTCCACTTCTCTTTCAGCCTAACCTACTGGGAGAATTAGACTGAGTTAGGCTCCTGAGATTGTGTTTGTTCCCTAGATAGCCCCTAAGTGTATTACTGCCTTATCTGAATGTCACAGGAGATAGAATAAACCTTATAATTTAAAACATATGTAAAGAAACATTTTTAAATCTCCATCCAAATTCTGATTAGCTTTTAAGGCTGATTAAGAAAGGTGCGCAACTAACTCAGGGTAACAAAACTGTGGAAGGCTGGTAGGTCTGTTTCATGAAAAGGAACGCTACTGTCAAGACTTACGAACCATGTCTTTGGTCTTACTCCTGCCCACCAGCAGATTCCCCACTCATTTCTGCCTTCTTCCTGGAGGACATCACCACCACTTTGCCTCCAGCACCACAGCTACACATAGGCTTTCCTTTGGATACTGCCATCTCTTCCCACCTTCAGCCCCAATCCCTCAGTTAGGCTCCAGATCTCTCCTTGATAGTCTCATGGTACTCTGATTCTTCCTCAACTGTGTTATTGAATTACTCTGTGGATTTCCCATGGTCTCTGTAAATAATACATACGATCAAGGCAATAGCTGAAACACTTCCTCTGAAAGGAAACTGGCTTGCACTCTCTTCCCCATTGATGGTATTGTGCAATGTATATACATAGATCTTTTTATTCAATGATAATATTGAATTTCCATCATATCTATACTATACACACAATGCCCATTTTCCCATAGCCTCTTAAACCTCATCTGCATGTAGGCAAAAATCTCAACATTATCAAAAACTTTGCTCAGTGACTTTAGGAGTTCTGTGAGATACTCTTATGTGCAATGAGGATCATACAAACTTGTATTTTTGTTGTTTTTGCTACTTCCTTCTTATCAAGGTACTGGCAATGACCCTGCTGCAGGTAGTTTCTTACTAAATTCTCCTCCACTGCTAGGCATCTGGCATCTTCCCAGGGAATGGTACTTTCAGCTTCTTCCTTTCATGCATCAGGTTCAAAACCGGTGCTCAACATTGGGCAGCAATGGGCAGCAATGGGATAAGAACAATAGGGATCACCCCCTTCTCTCTAATTATCCTTATCTTCCTTGTTCTCCTTCCTGGTCCCAGCACAAGATCTATTTTAGTTACCCTTACAAACAAACACAGACAAACAAATAAGCAAACCAAAACCTATAGCCTATCAGCTCACATAACAACATGATCACCAGGTACACAGCTCTCCAAATAGTGTGATCCAAGCAGAAAACTATTGAAATTAAAAGCCTCACTGTGCATTAAATATATATAAATACATATTTCCAAAATTAAGGGAAAAGTGTATCTCAAACACTATTCATGAAAAATATTTTCAAACAAATATGTAAGTAAACCAACCTAAAAAGTAATTGGAAGCAAGGAGTTCTAAAGCCTTTATTTAAATACTAAAGAAATTCATCCCTCTTATAGTTGGAGAGGTCACAGAGATTAAGTGGCATGCTGTTCAAGGTCAGATGACTGTTTATCAGGAGGGTGAGAAGAAGTTCCAGTTTTGCTGACTCCAAAGCTGGATTCCCCAGCTTCTGATGCACATGCTTACTACAGCTGCCTTTACTGTCTTAAGTACTATAATTACTTTAAACCTCTCAGGGAGGGAGAAGAGGAGACACACTTAATTTCTAGGCTGTTCTTCAAATTCATTTTCCTAAATTACCTATAAGGAAGATTTACAAATTATACTAGAAATATATGGTCTTTGATAACAGCTTGCAAACAATTAGGTAGGTGATTTGAGCCAGACTCATTATAGCTAGTTTATAATGACAAACATGCCATTTTCATCTCCATAATACTGATCACATTTATTTATGGTGTTCAACTTGTTTTCAAGGCTGCTGGACATTCTTACTGTGACAAAAGGTACTAATAATTACATTGATCTAAAATAATAGAAAATAACTATAACACGCTACAAATGAAAAACAAGCCCAGAAACAGAGAAACCCTTCCACAGGAAGCTTACTTATCAATCAGACTTTTGGTTTACTGGGAAGTAGAAAAGAAAAACCTCAGTGAATATCTGAAAATGGCTCTGAAATTCCCTGTTCAAGTTCTTATTTTTGAACCATTAGTGGAAGCAATATTCAGATTGCACCACTTTTAGCAGCACATACCAATGCTGTCAATCTAAACACATAGTTTTTAGTGCAGTTTCTCAATGTAGGATTAGTGGAGTGTTAGATAATTTGCCTGCATTTTTTATAATCTGTAATGGAAACATCTTACACAACCTTAATATGGCTATTATTTAATGATCTGTGTTATACATTTTGTGGGGGAGCTTTGTCTGCCGAGGCCCCCATCTGCCATGGATGAGAATAAGTCTACCAAGACATGATCTGCTTGGGGAGGAAAGGTGGCTGATCTCTCGAAGGAGAAGGACTAAGAGCCTTTTCCTCAATGGTTTTTATTGGGTTCGTTTGCACAAGAATTCAGGTAAAGATCATTACTCATTGCCCAGAAGTAAGGATCAAATAACAAGGAACTCTGAGGGCCTATTTTGAGTCAGGGTCAGAGAGCTAAAGAGCTATAAAACGTTGAGGAACAAACTTACTTCTTCCTTGGACCCTTATCATTCAATTGAGAGCATTCTAAACAAATCAGGTTTCACAGGATTTTACCTATTCTTTCTTAGGCCTGATTGCCCTGGGAACCCACCCTTTCCAGCACAGGGTGGCACCACCCTGTCATTGTTTCAGGCTTAGGTGGAGCAAGGGAAGTAAGGCAGCCAAGAGATTAGGAGATTTTCTTGCAGACAATGAGGACTCAGGCTAAGTCAAAGCTGAGGGTCGAAGGTCCATCACCCCCTTTTGCTGTCGCCCCCAAAGTCCTTCCTTGGGGGCCTCCCACGTGATTGTGCCTGTCTTAGGTCATTCCCCCCTTGGGGAATCTTACCTGTCATTGGCTAACTGACCAAGCACTGGGGGCCAGTCAGTGTGAAGTAAAAGGAGCAAAAACTGCACTCCTGCTGGGAGATAAGCTTGTCTCCTTGGTGGCTTACAGTTCCAAGGTCATTCCCTCAGCCTTAGCCTTGGCAGGGGTTACAGTTTCTGATACCAGGCAGGGCAGTTTCCAACAGCATTTCTTCTAGAATTCAATGTCATAAAACATTTTCTTCCAGATGAACTCATTTGGTTCCATCTAATAGACAATTTGAAGTTTATAAACTTTTCTTATTTCCCCTCCTTTTCCTTGACTGTCAGGACATGAAGGACTAATTTTTGCATTGTATGTTTCTGATTTTCATATCTTTCATTTATTTAATTGTCCAATAATACCTGTTAATTTTAAAGATTCATAATAATTAGCAATGTATAAAAAACCACAAATATTGTCACTAGCTCTGCCACCCATGGATATTTACAATCAATACTGGGCTATACTTACTTTTGGTCTTTTTCCACTAGTATAATAAATACAGGGATATAGGTGAGAGTAGATTTACAGTTGTGAGTACATGAAACAGTTAATTTCTGTATTACTTTCTTATTAATTATCATATTATTTATTATTATTAAACTACTTTTGCCCACCCTTATATATACAAGTCAGACCCCAGTATCCATGGGGGAACCGTTTCCAGGAACACCACTAATATGAAAATCTGTGAATGCTTAAGCCCCTTATATGAAATGTCACAGTATTTGTATATAACCTATGTGCATACTCCCATATACTTTAAGTTATGTTGAGATGATTATACCTAATACAATGTGAATGCTATATTAATAGTTGTTAAACTGTATTGTTTAGGGATAAGGACAATGAAAAAAGTTTGTACATATTCAGTGCAGACACAACCATTGTAGGCCTAACTACATAGTACATGTTAGCAAAAATGTAAAAATTTTTTCAGGAATATTTTCCATCCATAGTTGATTGGACTACAGATGTGAATTCCATGGATACTGAGGGCCAATACAATACACTGGCAATTGATGTGGACTCTGATCAGAGGGATCCATGGTGTTGCAGATGCGACGAACAACTTCACAGGGACTACAGAAGTCCTCTGGAGAAAAAGGACATCGTGATTACTCTCTGAGTGAGAGAGTTCCCCAACAGTTGCCTGGAAAATCTTTTATTGTTTTTCTGTGCACATTACATCGAGGATGGTCCTTCTTTACTATGTGCAGGTTTGCTTTGGGTGGTTACCTTTTACAGATAACAAAAGGAAGGATGTTGCTGATTACTTCAAAGAAAAGGATGTTGCAAATGCAAGGGGAAAAGTGGTAGAACTAGTTACACTCCATCCTCAGGATGATTAGCACAGACTTTAGGAAGTACTTTAAAGATATGCAGTAAACATTTGGTGCTTCAATTAAGGGTGAGGGAATTTTAACAAAAGCAAGCTTCAAAGCAGCCTAGGTATAATAGAGGCCTGGTTCCCCATGGAAAAGCCAATCTGTGGGCCTGGCTCCTGTGTGCTGCCTCAAGTCTGTCAGTTTTCCAAACCAGGGCTGAGCTACATTTGTGGCAGATTGGTTCCCTATAGGCAGTGGCATAGTATATGTATTTTACAAACTGCTTTTTCACCTAGTGATCTATCATTTTTCTATGCTAATAAATACAAATCTAGAGATCTGGCCAAGATGGAGACTTGTGTAGAAACTTTTTGGTACCTCATACAACCTAAAGGAAGATATCAACCAATCTAAAAACAATAAACAACCAGAAGTGCCAGAAAATCAAACTGCATGGAACTCTGACAACCAAGGAGTTAAAGAAACATTCATCAGAGAGATAGGAGAGACCAAGATGGGTGGGAAAGGGTAGAGAGGACCTGTGGCAAGTGGTGGACTGTGCAGGTAATGCAGGGCTGGCTGAATAGGAAACTAAAGACTCAAGCTAGCTGTAAACTACCATGGGGGTTGCCACAGTGGGAAAAACTCCCAGTCTCGCATATTGGAAAGTGGGGCTAGTGCCCAGCAATTGAGCTGCATTGTTCCTCCTCTGACTCCTTCCCCACAGACAGTGTCACAACCCAGCAAAGAGGGTTGTCTCACCTGGGTGAATAACTAAGGCCCCGCCCTCCACAACATAACAGGTGTGCCAAGACAAAAAAATATGTCCCAAATGAAAAAAAATGGATCAAAACTCCAGAAAAAGAGCTAAGCAATGAGCAGATAGCCAACTTATCTGATGCAGAGTTTTAAACATTGGTAATCAGGATGTTCACAGAACTGATTGAGCTCGGTCACAAAATGAAGGAACAAATGAAGTTTACCCAAAGTAAAATAAAAGAAAATGTACATGGAATCAACAGTAAAGGGAAGGAAACTGGGACTCAAATCAGTAATCTGGAACAAAAGGAAGAAATAAACATCCAACCAGAACAGAATAAAGTAACAATAATTCAAAAAAAAAAAAAAATGAGGAGAGACTTAGGAATCTCTGCAACAACTTTAAATATTCCAATATACAAATCATAAGGGTTTCGGAATAAGAACAAGAGCAAGATGTTGAAAACTTATTTGAATAAACAATGAAGGAAAACTTCCCCAGTCTGGCAAAGGAAATAGAATTCCAGGAAGTCCAGGAAGCCCAGAGAGTCCTAAAGAAATTGGTCCCAAAGAGGAACACACCAAGGCACATCATCGTTAAGTTATTCAAGATTAAAGATAAAGAGAGAATCTCAAAAGCAGCAAGAAAAAAGGAGAGTTACCCACATAGGAACTCCTATAAGGCTATCAGCTGATTTCTCAAAAGAGACCTTACACGCAAGAAGGTACTGGAAAGAAGTATTCAAAGTCACGAAAGGCAAGGATCTACATCCAAGATTACTCTATCCAGCAAAGCTATTATTTAGAATGGAAGGGGAAATAAAGTGCTTCCCAGATAAGATGAAGCTAAAGGAGTTCATCATCACCAAGTTCTTATTATGTGAAAGGTTAATGGGACTTATCTAAGAAATAGAAGATTAAAAACTATGAACAGTAAAATGACAGCAAACTCACAACTATCAACAACTGAACCTAAAAAACAAAATGAAAACAAAAACTAAAAAAACAACTAGAAAAGGAACAGAATCAGAGAAATGAACATCACATGGAGACTTTTCAGTGGGGAGGGGAGAGGAAGAATAGGAGGGAAAGGCACAGGGGATAAGAAACATAATTGGTAGGCATAAAATAGATGGGGAGAGGTTAAGAATGACATAGGAAACAGAGAAGTTGAAGAACTTACATGTGTGACCCATGGACACGAACTAACGGGGGGAATACTGGAGGGTTTTGGGTGCAGGGTAGAGGGGGGATAAATGGAGAAAAATTGGGAAAAATGTAATAGCATAATCAATAAAATATACTTAAAGAAACACAAATCTAGAAAGCCAGGTTTAATGGTTGCATAGGTTTCCATTGCATGAGTGTTTATATAATCATTATTTCTTTCCCTAGTCACTTTGAGTGTTTTTAGGTGTCTTTAAATTAGAAATAGTGTTATTTAACTGTTTCATTTATTTTTTTTATTGTAAAGCCCTTAAAATTATATTTCAAAATAGGCAGGTATAACGAATGAATAAATGAATGAATGAAATCCTAGGAACAGCCTGGATATCCACAACTATAATTATCTTACATTATCATTATCATGTATTCTTTATGGTGCTATTGTTCTGGACATGAATAATTTTTTTAATTTTAATTTTTTTTTTAATCATTGTCCAAGTACAGTTTTCTCCCGTTTACTCCCAATCCAACCTGCCCACCCCTCCCCCCAAGTTTCCTCCCATTACCACCCTCCCCCTAGTTTTTGTCCATATGTCTTTTAACTTTGTTCCTGTAAACCCTTCCCTTTTTCCCCTGAAACTCCCTCTTCTCTCCCTTCTGGTCACTTTCCGCCTGTCCTCTACTTCAGTGTCTTTGATATTTTGCTTGTTTCTTTGTTTTGTTGTTTAGGTTCTTGTTAAAGGTGAGATCATATGGTATTTGTCTTTCACTGTCTGGCTTATTTCGCTTAGCATAATGCTTTCCAGTTGCATCCATGATGTTGCATAGGGTAGGAGGTCCTTCTTTCTTCCTGCTGCATAGAATTCCATTGTGTAAATGTACCAAGTTTTTTGATCCATTCATTTACTGATGGGCATCTAGGTTGCTTCCAGCACTTAGCTATTGTAAATTGTGCTGCTATGAACATGGGGGTGCAAAGGTTCTTTTGGATTGGTGTTTTAGGATTCTTAGGATATAGTCCCAGCAGTGGAATTGCTGGGTCGAAAGGCACATCCATTTTTAGTTTCCTGAGGAAGTTCCATACTGTTTTCCATAGTGGTTGTACCAGTCTGCAGTCCCACCAACAGTGCACTAGTGTCCCCTTTTCTCCACAACCTCTCCAACACTTGTTGTTTGTTGTTTTGCTTATGTTGACCACTCTGACTGGTGTGAAGTGGTACCTCATTGTGGTTTCAATCTGCGTCTCTCTGATAGCTAGCGATATTGAACATCGTTTCATGTGATTTTGGATCTTCTGTATGTCCTCCTTGGGAAGTGTGTGTTCAAGTCCTTTGCCCATTTTTTAATTGGGTTGCTTGTCTTCTTAGAGTATAATCGTGTAAGTTCTTTATATATTTTGGAGATTAAGCCCTTGTCTGAGGTATCATTGGCAAATATGTTTTCCCATACAGTTGATTCTCTTTTATTTTGATACTGTTTTCTTTAGCTGTGCAGAAGCTTTTTATTTTGATGAGGTCCCATTTGTTTATTCTTTCCTTTATTTCTCTTGCTCTAGGGGACATGTCAGTAAAAAAGTTTTTGCGTGATATATCTGAGATTTTCCTGCTTATGTTCTCCTCTAGGACTTTAAGGGTGTCAAGGTTTATATTTAAGTCTTTTATCCATCTTGAATTTATTTTTGTATAAGGTGTAAGTTGGTGTTCTAGTTTCATTTTTTTTTTTGCAGTGTAGCTGTCCAATTCTCCCAGCACCATTTGTTGAAGAGGCTATTTTTACTCCATTTTTTGTTGCTGCCTCCTTTGTCAAATATCAATTGACCGTAGAGACTTGGGTTTATTTCTGGGCTCTCTGTTCTGTTCCATTGGTCCATGTGCCTGTTTTTATGCCAGTACCAGGCTGTTTTGATTACAGTGGCCTTGTAGTATAGTTTAGTGTCGAGATGAATAATTTTCTCTTTTCTAGGTCTTGGCCAAAATGAGTGAAACTCCTTCCACCAGTTTTTTCATGATCCATCCAACTTCTTCTGAAGGTCAACTTCCTTCCCCTGAAGGTCAAGTTTCTTCTCCTCGCCATATGAGCGTCATTCATCCTGTTGTGGCCAAAAGAATACGTTTCTACAAGAGTGGAGATCCACAATTTGGAGGGGTAAGGGTCGTGGTCAACCCTCGTTCCTTTAAAAGTTTTGATGTTTTACTGGATAGCTTGTCAAGAAAGGTACCTCTACCTTTTGGGGTGAGGAACATCAGCACCCCTCGAGGAAGGCACAGTATCACGTCCCTGGAGCAGCTGGAAGATGGTGAATCCTACCTGTGCTCCCACAGCAGAAAGGTGCAACCTGTGGACTTGGACAAGGCCCGCCAGCGCCCACAGCCTTGGCACAGCAGCCGGGCCATCAGTGTTCATGCACACCACTGCCCCACTGCTGCTCTGGGCCTGCAGCTAACCCCGCGGAGGCTTGCTGTTTTCAGAAATGGCTACCCGAAAACGCAGCGTGTGATTCTTCTGAGCAGGAGGGTCACCCAGAGCTTCCAGGCCTTTCTGCAGCACCTGACAGAGGTCATGCAGTGCCGCATAACCAAGCTCTACTCCACTGATGGAAGGAAGGTGAGCGTTCTGGAAGGTCCTTGTGTCTGAGCTCTTGTCCTGCGTGCGTGACCTCAGCCCTGGGAAAAGAAGCCTTCAGTCACCCTTGCCTGTGTGTGCTTGTGTATTCTCACCCTCGAGAGACATCTCTGGCTCACCTGGGAGGGTGGTCCCTTTGTTCCCCAGTCAGAACCTGGTAAAGTGACACTGGAGCTTGTTTTCTCTTTCATGCTCCCTCCCCTTTTTCTGTCTTCCCTGGGCAATGAGTTATATAATATGTTGGCATAGATTCTGATCTAGACAATATTTCCTGAAACAGAATAGCCGAGAGTCATAATCTGTTAGGTAGAGAAAACATTTCCCTGGAATCCCTGCTTAGGAGGGCAGGGGAAAGTTCTGTAGTTGCCAGTGTGTCCCCAAAAGCTCACCTTTATAGTCCTGCTGTGTCCATTAGGCCCTTTGTCCTCTGGCTCATAGACATTTAGCTACAGCTGGATACTTTGGTGGGCCTGGCAAAGCAGTAGGAGACCTTTTAAAGATTTCCTTTCTTTGACGGAAGACCATCCTGTCTCTTTCCAGCTGGTATGTAGGCTCAATATGAGTTTTGGTCTAACCTCCACCACCCACACTTGGGTATTTTCTTATTTGTATATATCATTGGTGCCTAACAAATACTTGGTGATTATCTCTTTAAAGCCCAGGAGGTTGTTGAGTTAATTAAACCTGTTGTAAAATTACCATATGGAAAGAACCAAAACTTCATGCTGCTTATGTAAAGACCATAACCCTTTGGTTTCTTCTAGGTTCCCAGTCTCCAGGCCATGATGCTGAGCTCTGGAGCTGTGGTGGCAGCAGGAAGGGAGCCATTTAAACCAGGGAATTATGACATCCAGAAGTACTTGCTTCCTGGTAGATTACCAGGGATCTCTCATCGTGTGTATGCCAAGGGATATACTAGGTCAGAAAGCAGGAAGAGTAAGTCACTTCATCTGTAGCCTTTATATTTAACCCCAAGATTTTTTAGGTCAACAACAACACAAATCCATGCTTAAATGACCATTTTTTCTTCATCACAGAGGATAAAATGATGGGATCAAAAGCATTATAAACTGAAATTGTTTATATTAATGGTTGGAAAAATCATAAAAGTTATCTCATATATTTTTTAGATTTTTCCATATCAATCAGTGATATTACTGTTTAAACTGAATTGATGAAGTATGAGTTTTTTTCATATAATACTTAGATAAAAAAATCAAATGCCAGCATTTCTTTCTTTATTTGGAGAGCAATTCTACAGAATATGTAAGTGACAGCTCTGATAGTTGCTTAGTTTGCTTTAAGAAGTATCATGCAGAGCTCAGTAGGTTAGTTGAGTGTATTTTAAAAAATCCCTAACTTTATACATGTTCCATTTATTGAAGTAAAAACTATAGGCCCATATATTCCCATTTTTTTAATTAAAGATTTTTTTTATTTTATTTATTTTTAGAGAGGGAAGGGAGGGAGAGAGAGAGAGAGAGAGAGAGAGACAGAGAGAAACATCAATGTGTGGTTGCTGGGGGACATGGCCTGCAACCTAGGCATGTGCCCTGAGTGGGAATCGAACCTGCGATTCCTGGTTCGCAGCCCACGCTCAATCCACTGAGCTACACCAGCCAGGGCCCATTTTATTTTTTTAAACAAAAGGTTCATGTAACAATTTCATGCTGGTTAACAATAATCTAGGTTGACATTTTCTTAGGAAATACTGTATAATGTGGTATTTTCTTTTGGAGGGGCGGAGGTTGGTCTCTTGGTGCTTAGGAGTGTGGGGTAGGCTATAAATACTCTGTGCTGGCATGGCTAATCTCATTATTCATTGTGCTAAGTATTTTTGCTCTATACCAGAATACTGATTGCCATTTATACTTAAATTTTACTTTTAATATTATTCAGAGGTGGAATAAGTAGTATTGATTCCTCTACTTACTACTAAAGTAGGTGAAATTCATCTATTACTTATTTTTGTCATTTAGTTATTTTATGGGTATACTAAATAGGTAATTATTAATGTTTCTGTTTTGTATGCATTAGCTGCTGAGTATTTGTTATGCATATAGTAGTATTATGTTACCTTAGTCATTTTACTAAAATGATTTTAGTCTTTTGTGTTTTACATGCATTGCTGAGTATGACTGTTGATGCTTTCAGGGAATCTGAGGGCTTCCTTAAACTTTACTATAAAAAGTAATGAGAGAGATCTTTTTGTTTACAGTTTTGGTAAAATTACAGAGGGATAACAGAAAATATATCTAGTTTTATATTTTAAAAAGGTAAAGGTATTTAATTGATGGCAAGAATGTGAAAATCTATACAAATCACTAATAGGAATTAGATTGAGGGTAAGAAGCATGAGCACCAAGACTATCTTTAGATATACACATTATAAAGATAATGAGATATCTGGGTCTTATGTTTAGTTCTTTTTTGTGCCCTGTATTAAGTTATATGTACTGATTATACAAAGTGAATGCTAACTTAATAATTATTTAATTAATGTAACCTTTATAAATTATAAAATGCTTTAGCTTTCATAATGTCATACATACCCCTTTTGGATATGTGCAAAAAGGAAAATAAATACCACTATAAATTATTACATGCTTTGTTTGAATAAGTGAGCAGTATTTGGTCAGACTCGGATTTCAATACTGGTAAAGGAAATGAACAACAAAACTAAACCCTGCACAAATCTATTTTTGGTAGAAAGAATCCTCAGCAATTTTTGCTTTATACTTTTGTTTTTAAAATGGCCTTATTCAACACAGAATTAAAATTCTGTAAATCTCTTCATTGAATTATAATTATAAGTCTTTTTTGAAGAATAGTTTGCAGAAATGTGCCAGATATTACAGTGAATTAAAAAAAATCTAATGAATACATAGAAGTGAAAAACATTAATGTCATTTTACTATGAAATTTAGAAAATAATGGTATTTTTGTACTAATTATTTCATTTTTTTCTTTTCTTCTTTGCTGCCTTTTCTATTGGATATATGTAAATATAACTTCTCTATCTTCCACATTATATTTGATGTGGGGCATCTTTTACTCGTAAAATCTTGAAAGTGAGTACACATATGCTTTCAAGTCCAAGGTCCCAGATTTATTCTGCTTCTTCTGACAAAATGCATAATAATGATCACTATACAAACTGTTCCTTTGCTCCTGAAAATAACCTGGCCTTAGAAAAAAAGGATTCTCAGAATTTATTGATATATCCTTCTGAAGATGATATTGAGAAATCAGTTATTTTTAATCAAGATGGCACTGTGACAGTTGAGATGAAAGTTCGATTCAAGATAAAAGAAGAGGAAACTATGAAATGGATAACCAATGTCAGTAAAGCTGGTCTTTCTAATAATGATGAAGACAGTGAGATAAGCAGTTTTCCAGGAAGAACAGATCTGTCAAGTGGTAAAAAGATTGAAGCATGTTTATTTTCTGCTGATGTCTCACCCCTGGAGAAGGACAATAACCAAGAGGACAGTTTGGCAGAGGAGATAAACACTCAAATGACAGATCGAGAGGCCGAAACATCTAGTAGGGAGAATGCTGCTATAGACACAAGTGCTATTCAGGGAACTCAGGGTCAAGAAGATCATTTTTATAGGCCCCCCACACCTGGACCAAAGAGAGGGAGACAAAAGAAATCTGTGATAAGGAGTGTGACCTTAGTATCTGAAACTGAAGTTCAAGAGAAAATGATTGGACAATTTACCTATGGTGAAGAAAGGAAAGATGGGGAAAACAAATCTGAGTATCACAGGTTTACACATTCTTGTAGTAAAATGTCATCAGTATCTAACAATCCAATATTTGTTCAGATACATAACAATGAGCAGATGGAGTCATCTTTAAAAAGAAAAAAAAAAAGCAGAGAACCCAAGTCAAGTGCAATAAGTGCTGGTGTTGTAGAAATTGCAAGTCAGAAGGTGTTAGAGATGTCCCATAATAATGGCTTGTCATGCACTATACCAGGAAACTTAATTGTAGAAAAAGGTATAGTTGATAGTGTAGCAACAGACAACAAAACTGGTATCAAGAGCTTAAGAAGTTGTAGTCGTACCAATGACAGGTTCTATCCTATTTCAGGAGATGCAACTCATTCTTTAAGTAACTCTGGAACTGATAAAACTGTTTTTGAGACTCCAGTTTCAGCAGGATCTTCTCCTGTCATCATTGATAAACAAATTAATGAATTTACTCAGTGCAGTTTGTCAAAAATTTCAGAAATTGAAAAGCAGATTGCATCATCTGTTGCCAGAAAAAAGAAGACAAAGTCACAACACCAAATGATAAATTATAGGCATCAGGATGGAGAAATTACAACTAAACAAATCCCTTATAAGAGTAAGAACATAAACACAAAAAGTAGAATTGCACAGAAAACCATGTTTCAGGATTCACACAGTCCAGTTAAAGGAGTGCTACTTTGTGAGAAAGATCTCCATGCAAGTGATATGGTAATTGAAACAAATTATTTTTGTTCCAAAAGTAATCTCAGTGCTGAGAATTCCAAAATTTTCCAAATAAATAAATTAAATACCATTCAAGATTCTAAGGTTCAAGGACTTTTAACTAAAAGAAAAATCAGACCACTAAACAAAGTAGGCTTAGGAGACCCTGTAAAAAAAGAAATTGGTCAAGGAGATAAAGCATTTTCCCATAATGAATTCAGATATTGCAAAAATATGTTTGAAAATCAAAATTTATTTCATGTGTTTAACTTTCTTGATCAAAACCCCAGTGCTTTTTATGGACCCCAGACTCAAGTGGAAATAGCATCATGGCATTTGAGAAGAATGGAAAAAAAGAGTTTAGCTTCAAAATTTAATAATTCACAGATAACTCTAAAAAGCCAGAAAAAACAAATAGAGAATAAGTTAAAATCAGGAACTATTTTTAGTAAACAACGTGTTACAACACGAGCAAGTTACTTACCTTCTTTGAAAAAAGCTGTTTTTCCTGAGGATATTACCCATCATTCAGTTCAACATTATGTACGGAGATGGTTGCAGAACATAAATCCACATTCAGGTTTACCACCTAAACAATCAACACCAATATGCAAAAAGGAAAAGAGTATGGTAAATTGTAACAATGATTTACCAGGAAATAATTACCATATAAATTCTGAAAAAGGAAATAATTTTGTCATGGAAAGTAGTAAGCACAGAACTAAAAATGCCACTGTGACAGGAAATAATCTAGGTAAAGAGGTAGATAAATCTTTTGACAAAGATAACAACAGTGAAGAACTTACCAAAGATCTCCACAAGAGCCGGGATGAATCTCTGAATGATGCTTGTTTGCTTTCACTGCATGAATGTTGTCTTTTGTCACAGTCAGCTATTGATGACCATGATACTAAAAGTGAAGTATCTGTTGAAAAGTCAGGACCTTGTTTACCAAGTTTTGTTTGCCAAGAAATACACCTATCCACAAAAGGGCAAAGTGTAGAGGCTGCCATCCAAGTAGATCCAATTGAAGAGGCTGCTCCAAAAGACCTCTTACTAGTCCTGTTGCTTCACCAACTACAAGCTTTAGTACCCAGTATTCACAAGATTCAGAATGGTGTTGTTCAAATGCCAGGTTCACTTATAGATATTCCTTTCCATTCCCAAATATGTAATTCATCCACTAATGTCCTTCTAGCTTGGCTCCTGGTGCTAAACCTAAAGGGAAGTATGAATAGCTTCAGTCAAGGCAATGATCATGAGACTACCAACAGAACTTCAGAACTACTTGCTCTGTTGGAGGTTCTAAAGCAAATTGCCATCACAGAGAAAGCTGATGACTTGAAGGCTGCTGTTTCCAGTTTAGTGGAGTCAACTACAAATCCCTCTGGACTCACTGAAAAAGGACAAGATGTGGTTCCAATAGGTTTTACTGCAAATCGTCCCACACCCAATGTTCAGAGAGTTACTAAGTACATTGAAAACGAAAAAACACAGAAAATCTCTTTAAGTGCCAGTGAGGGCTGTACTCCAGAAGTTTGTGTTACAGAGGTGACTTGCTGTCCATGTGAGATGTGCACTGTGAGTAAGATTTATCCTCCAAAAGAGACTTGTAACCTCAGTAACATTTTTTCCCACAGTGATGGCTGTACCATGGATCAGACCTCTATAAATCAGGCTTGTTTTGTAGGAGATTTCTGTTCACTTACTGATGCTGTGCCTTCCCATAAGGCACATGAAGATAACTGTACTTATGAGACAGCTTGCCCAGTTGATGGGGCCTACATTCCCATCAAATTCTGCAATACCAATGACTTTTTAAATTCCAACAAAATCACATATACTGATAATCTGGAATTGACTGAAGAGTTAGAAATAGTTAATGATGTTCAGAAAGACCAAAATAATTTGGCAGACCCTGGGTATAAACATGGCTTTGATATGTTGGTGTCACACCAGAATAGCAATTTAAGCCACTGTGACTATTTCCTAAACGCAACTGAACCAGAATTTGATAAGCAGCATAGTGCTCTAATTGAATTTAAAAATTGTTCATTAAAGAAATTTCAGGATAAAAATGCATATGTATCCTTTGATCAGGAATCAAAGACTTCTGAGGAACCAGGCTCAATAACCAACAGTATAACATCAAGTGAAAGACACATTTCAGAATTGGAATGTTTTGAAGAATTAGAAAAGCAAGACATTGATATCTCTAATACAAAGCTAAATGTAGGAGAGCAAGCCACTGAGGAATTGGTTCAAAAAGAGTTAGAGGCTAGTAAAAATTTGGAATTGATAGAAGTCTCTAGAAGGGACATTACAGAAAAAGAAAGAAGGAATGGTGTAATTTTTGAGACAATCAGTAGGAGACCGACAACACCACCATCTTTATTGTTTTGTTGTGAGTCTAAGCAAAATATCAAAAAGGAGCTCAATGAAAGGCAAATTAAAATGAGAGTAAAAATGAAGGTGAAAAATATAGAAATTGGAAGTTGTTCAAAGTCCTCTCTTGATTTTAAAAACTGCTTCAAAAGACCAGTGACTTCTAAGTGTTCAGACTATAGACATGACAATGAGAATGATCAGCCACATAAAATATCTAGTGATGGCCCTAATGACAGTGGTGAGGAGTTTGCTCAAGAGAAAGAATACAATAAAGGATTTGTTAAAAGAACAATAGAAAAACTTTATGGTAAAGCAGAGATTGTTAAACCATTTTTTCCCCCTGGGTCTTCAAACGGTTCTCAGGTTTATCCTTACAATTCTATGGAATTTCAGTGTGCTAGAAAAGCAGGTCTTTATGATTCTGAAGGTCAGTCATTTTGCTCATCTGAACAAATATCTAGTTCATCAAAGTGGCAGAAATTTCAGGAGGAAAGGCAAGATAAATGTGACTTTGATAACATGAGGGCCAATTATCATGGGAGATACATTGTAGAACATAGCAACAAACAGAATGACCATAAGAGAATCCTCAAGGACATAGAGGAAGGAGTACTGATTGACAAGGGCAAGTGGCTCCTGAAAGAAAATCATATGCTAAGAGTATCATCTCCTGAAAATTCTGACAGGTGTGGCAATGCAGACACTGCATCAGTGGATACTCTACTTGATAATAATAGTAATGAGGTACCCTATTCACATTTTGGAAATTTGGCCCCAGGCCCAAATATGGCTGAACTATCCTCTTCAGAATTGGAGGAACTGAGTCGACCTCTTGAACTGAAATGCAATTATTTCAACATGCCTCATTGTAGTGACTCCGAGCCTTTTCATGAGGATTTGTTAGATGTTCAAAATAAAACTTACCCCAAGGACAGAATACCAAATCATTATACAGAGGATAAGGGTAATCATAGGTCAGGAGGAATATGCACATCTGTCACTCATGTCTTTACAACTGCTCCCAACAAAGTCCATCCTGTCTCTGGTGATACTATTAAAAATCAACCATTGCCTGGAAATAATAGTGTTCATGGTGCACTTCAGGAAGGAGACTCTTTGGATAAACTTTATGCTATTTGTGGTCAGCATTGCCCAATACTAACAGTTATTATCCAACCTATAAATGAGGAAGAACGAGGATTTGCATATTGCAAAGGTTCTGATATTGAAAATTCCTTGGGACTACACTTATGGATAAAAATACACCCTTATTTACTAGGGTCAAACAAAAACATGAACACGTTCAAAGATAAGAATAAGGCAAGTAGTCAAAAGGCATTTATTGATAATGCCATCAGTGATATATTTGATCAACTTTATTTCAAAAGCACATTTGACTTGATGGGTAAAAGAAAAAAATCAAAAAGAACCAACTTCTTGGACTTAGAGAAAAAAGATAATGTAAAGAAATTTCAGTTATATTTAAAGAAAAGGTTTTGTGCAAATTTCTTGAACACATCATTGTTAGTAGTTGGTGATGTAAATGCAAATACTCAAGACCCCAGCAATCAGACAAGTGAAATGTTTGAAGCAGTTGATGAGAATAACAACTTATTAAACAACAGCTTTCAGAGCTCAAGGACAAATCTGAACCAAGTAATGCGAGAAAATATCAACTATTATTTCTCATTTAAAATGCTAGGTCAAGGCTGCCTAGTTTGCCAAGTTGAGACACCCTGAAATATCAACAACAGAAATATCAACAACAGAAGTGTAGTAAAAATATTTTATGTTTTTGAGGATGAGAATATTTTCATTTGGGAAGAGAAAAACCAATCAAATTTAACTGATTTTGAAAGCTGTGATGAATAGGAAGATTTTATAATATCAATATCACAACTTTTCTTCATCATTCATTTTTTTCTTTATAATAAGATGAAATGTGTGGGATGGATATTGACTAGATAACCTCTGAGAATTTCCTGTTTTTCAAAATGAGTTCCCTAGAAATCTTTTCCTTTGATAATCCAATCTGACTTTCATCATTCCTCTGTTCCTCATTTCCCAATAATTATAGACTCAGTTTTCTATTCCATTATTTTGGAAGCTTCTGTGTATTTTACTGATAATGTATAATTTTTCTCCTAGGATGCTATAAATGCCCTAAATACAGAAATTATATCTTTTTTCTTTATCCTATTTTTTTATTTTGTCAACTCACTGCAAAATATATATCGAATGTGTTGGTGATTGAATGGATTAGACATAGCCTCAACAGCACTTCAATTATTAACTTTACTGATTTGATAAAGGTATGATCCCCACACCAGTCTCTTAAGTTTCTTGTGCCAAATGTGTTAGACTTAGTTTTCTTTAGAATAGCATTTCCATGGTACAGGACTCACCATTTTTCTTCACAATTAGAAAAAATATGCTCTACTACTAAGCTGTCTCTCCAGTACTTTGCCTGGGAATTATAATATTTTAAGTATTAGTAAAATGACAAGAAACCCAAATAGTTCATAAAATGCAAAAAAAAAATATTTAAGTCATACTCTGTGAAAAAAACTAAAGGAGCTGAAATGATTTATTGCTTTAAATTTTTTATTGTTGTTCAATTACAGTTGTCCCCATTTTTCTCCCATTACTCTCTTCTGACCTGCCCACCCCCTACCTTCCACATTCAGTCCTCCCCCACTCCATTGCCTTTGTTCATGGGTCCTTTTTTTTATATGTCCCTTGATGACCCTTCCCCTTCTTTGGCCCATTATCCCCTTCCCCTGACCATGCTGTCATGAAGGATAGGAACTCCTTTCTTTCTGCTGCATAGTATTCCACTGTGTTAATGTACCATAGTTTTTTGATCCATTCATTTACTGAAGGACACTTAGGTTACTTCCAGCACTTGGCTATTGTAAATTGTGCTTCTATGAATCTAGGCATGCATAGGTTCTTTTCAATTGGTGTTTCAGAATTCTTAGGGTGTAATCCCAGCAGTGCAATTGCCATGTCAAAAGGCAGTTCTACTCATTTTTTTGAGGAAATTCCATATTGTTTTCCCAATGACTTCACCAGTCTTCATTTCCACCAACAGTGTACTAGGGTTCTCTTTGTTTCACATCATTGCCAGCACTTGTTGTTTGTTGATTTGTTTATGATGGCCATTCTGACTGGTGTGAAATAGTATCTCATTATGGTTTTAATTTGGATCTCTCTGATGGATGGTGATGCTGAGCATCCTTTCATATGTCCTTGGACCCTCTGTATGTCCTCCTTGGAGAAGTATCTGCCCATTTTTTAACTGGGTTGTTTGTCTTCCTGGAGTGGAGTTGTGTGAGTTCTTTATATATTTTGGACATCAAACCCTTGTCCAAGATATCATCGTCAAATATGTTTTCCCATACAGTTGGTTCCCTTCTCATTTTACCAATGTTGTTTTTAGTGGTACAGAAGCTTTTTAATGGAATGATTTAACCTGGAAAAGAGGTGACTTAAAATTTTTCATAATTGAAAAAGTGCTAGTGATAAGAGAACCCAACAAATTTCCTTTTATGTTAACCTGCATTGACACAAAAATTAATTACATGTAAATAAAAACATGTTGCTCAGAAGAATAAATTCAATTAGACTATAAACCATTAATTGTCTGTTTTGAATACTGTGGTATTTTGCCTGGGACTTATCCAGGGAGCCTTTTTAAGATTCCTTCCTCTTCCTTATTATATGATGGTATAGAAATGTGTCTCAAAAAGTGCTGAAGTCCATGTCTTTTGTCTGGAACTGACTCAAAGTATTACAGCATGATCAGTGTTTTTTTTGGAGCCACACATGGAAGTGCTAAAATAACAAATTTGATATTGAGGAACTAAAAGGTAATTTTGTAAAGAATACCATTGGTTTCAAATTAGCATGAGTCATAAATCCATAAAAAATTATGTATTATTAGCTGACCATTGTGGCTCAGTTGGTTGAGCATCCCACAAGGTGAAAGGTCGTCAGTTCAATTCTTGGCCAGTGGGCATGCCTGGCTTGCAGGTTTTGTCCCAGCTGGGTTGCATACGAGAGGCAACAGATTGACAGGCAATAGATCACTGTTTCTCTCACATTGATGTTCTTCCTAAAATAAATAAATAAAGTTTAAAATACTATGAATTGCTATTTATTTCTCCAGGTGAAGACTGCTTCTTCATAGAATATGATTCTTCTACATTAAGTGATACATTCTTCTAATTGAAACATGAAAGTTGTTATGTAAGCCTCTGTGATGAGAAATGAATACTTTTGGTGAAATAAAAGCACTAAAATTTTGGAGAAATAATAGGGGAGGAGAGTTAACATTAATTTTGTGTCTACTATAGTAGTATTATAGATTTATCATATGTAATATGTCCTTATAAATACAGTGTTGATTTTATTACCACCTTTTTTGCAGATGAGACAATGTAGAAGCAGGGAGCCAGAGTACTTTTGTCAGGATGCACAGTAGACATCATCATTTCCAGGTTAGACCCCAGTCATTCATTCTTAAAAATCAGTGCTTAATTGCACTAGATCTTTATTCTTTACCTGAGGAAGAATGAATCAAATTTTTACAAAATTATGTGGCATTTTCTTCCTAGGGCAGAGAGACAAGGATACTATTTTTGATATAAAAGAACATGATATATAATTGTAGCAAGAAGATTGAGTAAGTCACTCATAACAAGCAGGAGATTTTAGGAAATTTGGCATGGTAGCATATAGTTTTTAGTAATACTACATCACACAATGCCCTAGGTGGTCCAGATGATATTGGGAAAAAGAAATTAGGAGTGATGACCATAATGTACTTTTTCGTTTTAAACAAACAATGTTCATATGTATTGAATTCCAACCACATTTTACAGTTATATTCCAGATCTACCTGTTTCTTGGGGCATGGTAAGCACCTAGTAAATGTGTGTTGAATGGACAACAAGTACTTTTGAATGTTTTTTCCTTATTATGTCTTATTAACTTTAGATCCATCATACATGTAGAAGAATATGCAAAGATGCTGATAGATTTAGTTTTTTGTATTTTATGAAGCAATATTTTAATCACCTTTAAAAATGTGGGAGATTTTTTTTTCTTTTAAACATTCTAAAGCTGTTTTTTTATTTTCACAATGATTGCATTAAAAAATCTTGTGATACTGAAATTTAGAAGGCTAAATAAAACAATAGAGGAAATTTAAGAATGTTCAGCCTGGCTTTGCTTTAGACATGAAGTGCCGGAGGGCTGAGAAAGGGATTCTAGCCTAGTTACCATGTTCAGGGGAATATGCTTGATTTCAGGGTCTTGGTTCCTAAGTGAAGTGGCGCAATAGTTGCTCTTGCCCACCAGGTGTCAGCTGTGCTACGTGTTGCCAGAAGCTCAAGCACCCTCAGAAGGAGGCTGACAGGACTAAAGGGAGTGCCTCAGGCATTAGGAGAGACACTGGGCTGTTTGTTTCTGCTTCAGAGAAGCTAGAGGACCTAATTGTGCAGGCATCCCTAACTCTTTAACCCAGAAGATATAGTGGTATTAAGAATTACAGGAAATGTCAATGTAAGAAATACTGAAATCTATAGAGAATTTCTGTGAGTTTCTTTGATCCAAACTGACAATTGTTGGAAAGCAAAATCTCAATGGATTGAGAAATTCTCCGGAGAATGGCATTTTACCACCTTATTTTATACATTACAATCAAAGAAAAGGTATAAGTAAGGGGGTTACAAGAAATCCATTGGTGATAGATTAGGGAGGCAGGAGAAACAAACTGGGCAGGGGGCAGGGTGTGGAGAACCTCTGGGATTGGATAAAAAGTAAACTGACAGATATTTTTACACAGGTGAGTACAGGATAGTTAATAGTCAACAATTAACATGATAACAATAACAATGAAGGGATTTGTGGTCTCCCTCTGGCACAGTGCTGGTGCTTTGAGGGGTTTGGAGAAAGGAAATTTGATATTCTAAAGGTGTGTTATCATAGAGACAACAGACAGTCTCAGTTAAGATAAAGATTGATGTTTGTTAGGGAAAAATACCAGCCTAGGACATGGACTACTCTCCATAAACTGCTTTTAGTTAGAAAGTTTTAATTTGAGACCATCCTATGTGGTTGCATTAGGTCTCTGAGTTTGTGAGACCGCCACACAGACCTCCCCTGAGCTTGTCAGGTTTAGTATGTGGCCCCTTTTCTTCCAC
Organism: Tonatia bakeri; assembly: GCA_004024845.1. Lineage (NCBI taxonomy): Eukaryota > Metazoa > Chordata > Mammalia > Chiroptera > Phyllostomidae > Tonatia > Tonatia bakeri. The sequence goes on along the minus strand of PVIA01003140.1, from coordinate 39,274 downwards.
AGAAATATGCTGTTAATAGCAAGGAGTTACAGTTCAAAAGTAAAAGGAATACAAAGAAAAATACCAGTTATTAAGAATCATCAGAGTTGATTCCAAGGAAAGCTGTATTTGGGAAGAGTCGGAGCAACCAATAAACCTAATTTAAGTTGAATCAAAGTTAATGAGTTATATTGGATCAGTGGGTAGGGGTTAGTTTTACATGAACCTTTCAGGTATTTTACCTCCTTAACCTTTTGGTGACCCAAAGTGTCCCATTTTCAAGGTTAAACTGAGTTTTGACCCAACTGCATGTTTGAAGTGCTCACTTTGTTAGTTTCTTCATCTGTAAAATAGGGCCGCCACTTGAAAGTTTTTATGAGAATCTACCTTTGCAAGATTCCTGTAGGGAGGGTCACTTGAGTAAACGATTGTAAAGTTCTTAGCACAGAACTTGCCACAAAATGCTGAATATATTGTAACTATTTTTTTCAAGTCATTAGTGGGACCTGGCCGGGTGACACAGTTTGTTGGAGCATTGTCCAGTTACACCAAGTTTGCAGGTTCAGCCCCTGGTCAGAGCACATACAAGATTCAACCAAATGAATGCATAAATAATTGTATATGCTATATGGAACATGGGCCCCTTCCTAACCTCAAACTCCCCATCCAACCCTGTGGGAATATAGTGAGGGCCATCTGTCAGCAGACTGTAAGATCTTGGAAGTCTGGCCAATGCCTAGGTCAGGGGAGAAACTGCTTCTGGATATGAGCCTGGGATGGAAACACCTGCAGAAAAACAACTTACATTTTGATCTCAGAGCTAGCAGGAGCATGTCCAACCCCCTCCTTTGTCCCATGCTGTTTGCTTTGTGTCCTGTACTCTATATAACCTTGTACTGGGAAAGCTGGGATTGCAGAAACTTGACCAGCCGGTCTCCCCTCCCCACCCATGGCAGTAACTTTACTGGCCAGCTGCCCCCAGTGTGTCTTGTTTGCAAGCCAGATGGGACTTGGCAGAAACCTTCACCAGTTGGCAGGCAGCCACCAGTGTGGTGGTAAACTTCACTGCTGGTCTTTCACAACCACTCCTTAGGGTTAATTTCCTTGGAATTAACAAGCAATATGCTGAGGTATTTTCAGACCTCCGTAGGCTCTTTGCATAACAAAGTGGAACAACAAATCAATGTTTCTCTGTCTTTCAAATCAGTAAGTTAAAAAAAAAAGAATAAAATAAGCCATTAGTTCTAATGTCTTTGATATGTTTTTAAAAAGTTGGTGTTTGCCTAGTCAAGAATTATTTAGCTCTCATGGGTGCTAAGACATATAAAAGAAATATAATTTCAACATTTATTCCTGTGACCCTTTATAAAGGTAAAGCTAATATTTTTAGTCCTGCCTGGTGCCAAAATTATGCTAGGTGCCATATATATATATATATAAAATAAAAATCATATGAGTATATATATATATACACTCATAAATATATGCATACTGTCCTGGTCCTCACGAGAAGTCCCTTGGATGGGTAATAGTATATGTAATACAGTTCAAAGATACTGAGACTATGGGAGCCAAGAAAGAAATACATTTGCTTCCATCTCCACAGATATACCTCATGTTATTATGCCTCAAGGGCATATTTTATACCAGTTGAAGGTTTGTCTATCAGTGCCATTTTTCCAACAAGCTCAGATGACGGGTTAGCCTTTTTTAGCAATAAGATATTTTCCAACTAAGGTAAGTACATTGTTTTCTTTTTTAAAGACATAATACTTCTACACACTTCATAGACTGATGTATAGCACAAACATAAATGTTATATACACTAGAAAGCCAAAAAGATTTTTTGACTCTCTTTATTATAATTCATTGTATTGTGGTAGTCTGAACCTGAACCTGTAATATCTCCTGCATTTCATCCTGACAGCCACGAGTTTTATTTACATGTTGTATACAGATCTACCTTGAAAACATTAAAAAACCTTTTTATTCCTTATTTATTGAGGCTAAATGGGATTTTGTAACTGACAAGGGTAGCTTAGTAAATCAAAATTATTTTAATCCAAAGTAGGATACTTTTTCCATACAGGATATGCATATTTTACTGTATATAATATGCACTGTTTTGCCCAAATTTTTGAGGGAAAAATAAGGATGCACATTATTACATGAGTAGCACTAATTCCATATCTATATAAATGTTTTTAATTCTTTTATTAAAAGTGTGGCTCTAGAAAGCAATAATGTTATCTGTTATTATACATTAAAAGTGTGTTACAAGTGTGACTCACTTATGTGTTAAAAGTGTAACTGTAGAAAGCAATAACAGTATCCATATGTGAAATAATACCCTGGAATACTATAATTGGTTTTGTTTCTAAATATAAGTAAATAAATAATTGAATTAAGAAATATAAACAAAAGATTTTTCCTGAAAGTTTGAGCCAAAAACATGGGTGCACATGACACACAGCAAAACATGGTAATATGAACTTATGCCAAATATTTTATTTAACTCATTAATTAACTACAGAACCAGTAATATTACAGTGGCATCAAAGGAATATTTAAGGTATCACACAAAAATAGAAAAACAATGCTGAAATGAATATGGGTTTGTCCAAGACAATAATTAATTGCATTCCATTGGACACAACAAATTTATATTTCTATGAACAAGAATAATTTACATTTTTTTTATTTTTTAAAATTTACAGGATTCTAAGATAAGATAATAAAAAGCAGATAATCCCTGCAACCACTTGATAAAGCATTTCACTATTTTTTTTGGTTCATTTCAAGGCATTTTATAATTTTTTCATACAAATATCTTATTTTCCAATGATGTACATGATAAACTTTTAAGAAAATATTCCCAAGTTACAACCAATTTATGACTGGAACATTTTTGAAAACTAAATAACAAAATTTTTGGTATACTTGATGGTTTAAAGCAGATCTGTTCATTGCTGGCTGGTGTGGCTTAGTGAATTGAGTGCCAGCCTGAAAACTGGCACATGCCTGGGTTGCAGATCAGGTCCTCCAATGTATCTCTGTTTCTCTCCTTCTCTTTCTTCCTCCTTCTCATCTCTCTAAAAAATAAAGAAAATATTTTTTTAAATGTTTTAAGCAGATCTGTTCATTCTGAAGTTCTGGAACTAAACAGTAAACAATACCCAACATATATTTTAAATGCAATATATAGTGATGGCTTTTAACAATTAGAATTCTTCCTAAAGGGAATGCACATCAACCTTTTCTGTGAATACATATTTCCAATACTTTATCAATTTTACATTCTAATTGATATACAGAGATTACTATAATACCAACAACAAAAGTTGATAGAATAAAAACATCATTTACTTCCTCTCTTGAGAATAGATGTTATCTTTTGTAAGATTATTTTTCTCCCTAGCTTTATTGAGATATAAATGGCATAAAACATTGTGTAAATAAGGTATACAGGTTGTCATTTAATACAGATATATACTAGAAAATGTTTACTGCAATGGTTAGTTACATCTTTCACCTCATACAATTACTGTTTTTTTATGATTAAAACATAACAACATACTTTAATAACTACTTTCAAGTATACAATGTAGTATTAACTATAGTTGAATATGCTGTACAGAAGATTTCAAAACTTATTTATTATATAACTGAAAGATTTATTCTTTGACCAGAATTTCCCCGACAACACCCACCCCTCAATCCCTGGTAACCACTATTATACACTCTTTCTCTATAAGTTAGGAAGTTTTAGATTCCACCTATAAGTGAGATCTTCTATCTTTATCTGTCTGGCTTATCTTACTTAGCATAATGTTCTCAAGGTTTATCTAGGTTGTCACAAATGGTAAGATTTCCCTTTTGGTGGCTGTTAGTATCTCATAATACATTCAATATACATTCTGAATTCATATATGTATAAATATAAACATGTGTATATCACATTTTCTTTATTTATTGATGAACACTTGGTTGTTTCCATGTCTTAGATATTGTGACCAATGCTGGAATGAGCAACATGGGAGTGCAGATATCTCTGAGACAATGCCTTCATCTCCTTTGTATACGTACTCAGAAATGGGATTGCACCTTGGCTGGTTTAGCTCAGTGGACTGAGTATGGGCCTGTGAACCAAAGTGTCACTGATTTGATTTCTAGGCAGGGCACATGCCTGGGCTGCAGTCCAGGCCCCCAGTAGGGGGCACATGAGAGGCAACCACACATTGATGTTTCTCCCCCTCTCTTCCTCCTTCTTTTCCTCCCTCTCTAAAAATAAACAAATAAAATCTTAAAAAAATAAAAAAAATGGGATTGCTGCACATATGATGTAGTTCTATTTTTAATTTTTTGAGGAACTTCATAGTGGCACTACCAATTTACATCTCTACCAATAGTGCACCAGGCTTCATTTTCTCCACATCCTTGCCAGCATTTCATATCTCCTGTCTTTTTGATAATAGCCATTCTAACAGGTGTGAGGTGATATCTCATTGTACTTTTTTGTTTTTAATTTAATAGTTCATTTTTAGTGTATTTTTCCATTGCCATGTATTTTCCCCACACCCTGTTCCACCTTTACCCACCACCCTCCACCCCTGCAACCACCGCACTGATGTCCATGAGTTTTTTTCTTTTTCTTTTTGCATTTCCCTGATGACTAGTGATGTCGAACACATTTTCATGTACTTCTTGGCCATTTGTATGTCATTTTTGGAAAAAAATGTATATGTGCTTCTCACCATTTTCAAACATTGGATTGTTTGCTTGTATTTGCTACTAAGTTGTATGAGTTCTTTATGTATTTTGGAAGTAAAGCCCTTATCAGACATAGAGTTTACAAATATTTTTCCTATTCTGTAGGTTGCCTTTTTATTTTGTTGATTTTTAAACTTTTTGAAATTTTTTTGCTGTGCAAAAGCATTTAGTATGATACTGATTTTTGCTTTTGTTGTTTGAGGTTTGGTATTATATATTTAAAAAAATCATTTCCAAGACCATGTGAAAACCATGTTTTCCTTGGGTAACTTTATGTTTTATATCTTATATTTAAGTCCTTAATGCATTTCAAGTTAGTTTTTGTGAATGGTATAATGGTCCAATTTCTTTTTATGTTTTTTGTTTTTGAATTTTGATATCCAGTTTCTCAGCACTATGTATTGAAGAGACTATCCTATGTCCACTGAGTATTTTGAATGCCTTATCAAATATTAGTTGACCATAAATATTTGGGTTGATTTGGGCTCTTGATTCTGTTTCATTGGTATATGTGTCTGTTTTCATGTCAGCACCATAGTCTTTTTTTTTTAAAGATTTTTTTTAGAGAGAGAGGATGAGAGGGAGAAATCAAGAAATATTGATCAATTGACTCTCAAATGTCCCCAACTAGGGACATGGCTCCCAAACCAGGCATGTGCCCTGACTGGGAATCAAACCAGCAACCTTTGGGTTCACAGGCTAAAGCTCAATCCTCTAAGCCACTCCAACCAGGGGACCACATTCTTTTCATTACTATAGCTTTGTAATATAGTATGTATGTATGTGTATATATATGTGTGTGTGTGTGTGTGCATACAAACATATATATTATATAGACATACACACACACACATAGTAGAATAAGGAAGCACGACACCTTCAACTTTGTTGTTTCTCAAGATCACTTGGGCTATTCGGGGTCTTTAGTGTTTCGATATGAATTTTAGGATTGTCTCTTCTATTTCTGTGAAAAATGCCATCAGAATTCTGATAAGAATTGCTTGAATCTATAAATTACTTTTTGTAACAGGGACATTTTTTTCCCATTTTTATTTGTCAATTATATTTGATGTACAATATTATTAGTTTTAGGTGTACGACCTAGTGATTTGACATTTATATAACTTACTAAGTGATTACCCCCATAAATCTAGTACCTATCTGATATCATACATAGTTATTATAGTATTAAGGACTATATTCCTTATGCTGTACTTTACATTCCCATGACTAATCTGCAACAAATTCTTACTTCTTAATCCCTTCACCATTTTCACTCATTCTCCCAACTTACCTTCCATCTGGCAACCTTCAAAATGTTCTCTGTATCTGTGACTCTGTTTCTGGTCTGCTTGCTCATTTATTTTATTTTTGAGATTTGATATATAAGTGAAATCATATGCTATTTGTTTTTTGCTGACCTACTTCACTCAACAGGGTACCCTTTAGGTTTACCCATGCTGCTGCAGATGGCAAAATTTCATTCTTTTTCATGGCTGAGTCATATTTTATTGCACATATTACAATTTCCTTTTTATCCATTCATCTATTGATCAACACTTAGATTGCTTCCATATCTTGGCTATTGAAAATAGTGCTTCAATGAACATATGGATGCAAACGTCTTTTCGATTTAGCATTTTGAGTTTCTTCAGGTAACTACCCAGAAGTAGAATTGCTGGGCCCTTCCTTGTCTCTTGTTATAGCCTTTGTTTTAAAGTCTATTTTGTGTGGTATAATTATTGTTACCCAAACATGTTGTTTGTTTATTTACATTTATGAAATATTTTCCATCCTTTTACTATGTGTCTTTTTACAGATGTGTTGACATTATTACAGATATACCCTATCTATCCCTGCTTGCTCAGTTCTACCTAGCTCCCACCCACCCTGGCCTTCACCACATTACTGTCTGTGTCCATGTGTGTCTTTTGATCTGAAGTCAGTCAGCATATTTCAGGGTCTTGTTTTGTTGTCCATTCCGCCAGTGTATATCTTTTGCTTGAAGCATTTAACCCATTTGCATTAAAAGTAATCGTTGATAGATATGTATTTATTGCCATTTTATTATTCATAATTTAGATTTTTTTTCTTTTTCTTCTCCTTAAGAAGAACTTTTAACATTTCATGTAATACTGGTTTGGTGGTGATGAGCTCCTTCAGCTTTTTCTTGTCTGGGAAACTCTTTATCTGTAGCTTTCCTGGGTAATTTTAGTTTTATGTCTTTGATTTTCATCACTTTGAATATTTTGTGCCAATTCCTTTGGCCTGCAAAGTTTCAGGTGAAAAATCAGTGGGTTCCAGAGATATTTTAATAATATTAACTCTTCTGATCCATGAACATGGGATATCTTTTCATTTATTTGTGTTTTCTTCAATTTCATCAGTAGTTTTTGCTATATAGGTCTTTCATTTTTTAAATTTATTCCTAAATATTTTATAGTTTCTATGTTGCTGTAAATGGAATTGTATTTTTTATTTTCAGATAGTTAACTGTTAGAGTATAGAAACTCAACTGATTTTTGTATGTTGATTTTGTATCCTTCAGTTTTACTGAATTTCTTTACTAGTTCTAACAATTTTTTGTGAGACTTTAGAATTTTCTATATGTATAATCATATCATCTGAAAAAAGGGAAAATTTTGTTTCTCCTTTTCTGATTTGTATGCCTTTTTGGGGGTCTAATTGCTCAGGCTGGGACTTCAAGTAATATGTTGAATAGGGGTGATGATTGTGAGCTCCCCTGTCTTGTCTCTGATCTTACAGGGAAAACTATGAACCATTTACCCTTAAGTAGAATCTTAGCTGTGGGTTTATCATATAAAGCATTCATTATGTTGAGATTATGTTTCCTGTATATCCACTTGGAGAGTTTTTATCATAAAAGAATGTTGAATTTTGTCTAGTGCTTTTTTCTGAATCTATGGAGATAGTCATATTACTTTTGTTTTATATTACATTAACATGGTGTATCAAATTTATTGATTTATATATATTGAAACATTCTTATATCTCAGGGATAAATCCAATCTGATCATGGTATGTGATCTTTTAAATATGTTTTGAATGTGGTGTGCTAGTATTTTGTTGAGAATTTTTGTATCTGTATTCATCAGGGATACTGGCTACAGTTTTCTTATTGTGTCTTAAACTGTCTTTGGTACAGGGTAATGCTAACCTGGTAAAATGAGTTTGGGAAATTTTTCTCCTCTTCAAGTTTTCCAGAAGAAAGTGAGAAGGATTGACATTAATTCTTTAAATGTTTGGTAGATTAATGAAACCATACAGTCCTGGACTTTTCTTTGTTGGGAAGTTTTGGATTACTGATTCAATCTCCTTACATGTTCTTAGTCTGTTCAGAATTTATATTTCTTCATGATTCAGACTTGGTTAGTAGTAAGTTTCTAGACATTGTCTAATTTGTTGGCATATTATTACTCAGAGTAGCTTCTTATGATACTTGGTATATTTGTGCCATCAGTTGTAATTTCTCATCTTCTATTTATAATTTTATTCATTTGAGTTTCACTCTCTGTCTGTCTCTGTGTCTCTGTCTCTCTTTGTCTCTCTCTCTCTCTCTGTTGGTAAGTCTAGCTAAAGATTTGTTAATTATATCTTTTAAAAAACAATTAACTGACAAGACTTCCAGCCAAGATGGGGGAGTAGGTAGACACACTGTGCCTCGTCACATAACCGAAAAAAGGACAGCAACAAATTCAAAAATAATAAACAGCCAAAACTGACAGAAGATTGAACTATATGGAGGTCCAGCAACCAAGGAGTTAAAGAAGAAATGTTCATCCAGGCTGGTAGGTGGGGCAGAGACCAGCAGCAGCTGGGTGGAGAAGACTTACTGCAAGGAAGCAGCTGGAGGACCAGGTGAGGCAGTGGCTTGTGGACTGGGTGGTCCCACATTCACATGCACATAAACCAGGAGGAACAACTAGGGAGCGAGACAGACCCAGGGTTTCAGGACTGGAAAATAAAGCCACAAACCCGCTGACTGAAAATACCTGTGGGGGTTGAGGTGGCAGTGGGAGAAACTCCCAGCTTCATGGGAGAGTTAGTTGGAGAGACCCACAAAGTCCTAGAATGTACATAAACCCACCCACCTGGGAATCAGCTCAATTTGATTTTGGGTAGTGGGGGAAGTGACTGAAAACTGGCAGAGAGCAGAGCAAGCAGCAATGTTCCCTCTTGGACCCTTTCACTAGAACGTCACAATGCAGTGACATGGGTTGCCCCACCCTGGTGAACACCTAAGGTTCTGCCCCTTACTACATAATGGGTACACTAAGACAAAAAAAGAAATGACTTGAATGAAAAAAACAAATCAAAGCTCCAGAAAAAAATACAACTAAGTGACAAAGAGATAGCCAACCTATCAGATGCAGAGTTCAAAACACTCGTAATCAGGATGCTCGCAGAACTAGTTGAATATGGTCACCAAATAGAGGAAAATGTGAAGGCTATGAAAAGTGAAATAAAGGAAAATGTACAGGGAACCAAGAGTGACAGGAAGGAAACCAGGACTAAATCAATGGTTTGAAGCAGAAGGAAAAATAAACATTCAATCAGAACAGAATGAAAAAAGAATTCAAAAAAATGAGGAGAGGTTTAGGAACCTACAGGGCAACTCTAAGTGTTCCAATATCCAAATCATAGTGGTGCCAGAAGGAGAAGAAGAAGAACAAGAAATTGAAAACATATTTGAATAAATAATGGAGAACTTCCCCAATCTGGCAAAGGAAATAGACTTTCAGGAAGTCCAGGAAGCTCAGAGAGTCCCAAAGAAGTTGGACCCAAGGAGAAACCTTGGACACCAAGAAGTTGGACACCAAGGCACATTGTAATTATATTACCCAAGATAAAAGAGAAGGAGAGAATCTTAAAAGCAGCAAGAGAAAAGGAGACAGTTACCTACAAAGGAGTGCCCATAAGACTATCAGCTGATTTCTCAAAAGAAACCTTGCGTGAATGAAGGGGCTGGAAAGAAGTATCCAAAGTCATGAAACGCAAGGACCTACTTCCGATATTATGTTATCCAGCAAAGTTATCATTTAGAATGGAAGGGCAGATAAAGTGCTTCCCAGATAAGGTCAGGTTAAAGGAGTTCATCATCACCAAGCCTTTATTATATGAAGTGTTAAAGGGACTTATCTAAGAAAAAGAAGATAAAAAATATGAACAGTAAAATGACAACAAACTCACAACTATCAATAACTGAACCTAAAAACAAAAACAAACTAATCAAACAACTAGAAAAGGAACAGAATCACAGAAATGGAGATCACGTGGAGGGTTATCAGTGGGGGAGTGGAAAGGGGAGAGAGAGGGAAAAAGTACAGAGACTAAGTAGCATAAATGGTAGGTAGAAAATAGACAGGGGGGAGTTAAGAATAGTATAGGAATTGTAGAAGCTAAAGTACTTATATGTATGACCCATGGACATGAACTAAAGGCGGGGGGAATGTGGGTAGAGGGGGTATACTGGGTGGAGGGGAATAAAGGAGGGGAGGAAGTGGGACAACTGTAATAGCATAATCAATAAAATATATTTAAAGAAAACTATTAGTTGTCTTGATATTTTCTATTGTCATTTTAGTCTCATATCATTTATTTTTATTCTCCTATTTCTTATTTCATTCCTTATGCTAATTTTGGCCTTAATTTTTTCTTCTTTTTCTTTCCTTGAGGTGTAAAGTAAGGTTGTTGTTTTTTGTTTTTATTTGGTATAAACATTCCTCGTAGAATTGCTTTTGCTCCATCCCATAAGTTTCGCTATATTGTGGTTTTATTGTTGTATCTCCATTTGTCTCAATATAATTTTTATTTACTTTTTGGTTCTATCTTTGATCCACTGGTTCATAATAAATGTGTTGTTTAATTTTCACATATTTGTGAATTTTCCAGTTTTACTCCTGTTATAGATTTGTAGTTTTATTTCACATGATTGAAAAAAATAAAAGATCATGGTATGATTTTAGTCTTTTAGATTTACTGAGACTTGTTTAGTGCCCTGACATAGGAATATTCTGGAGACTGTTCCCTGTGCACCTTAAAGGAATATGTATTCTGCTGCTGTTGGATAGAGCGTTTTGTATAGGATTGTTAAGTTTATGTGATCTAAAGTGTACTCAAGTCAATGTTTCCCTATTGATTTTCTGCCTGGATGATCTATCTTTTGTCGAAAGTGGGATATTGAAGTCCCATACTATTTTTGTGGTGGTGTTTATTTCTCCCTTCAGATCTGTTAGTATTTTCTTATTATATTTATGTTCTTTAAGGTGATTGTATATATATTCACAATTGTTATATCTTTTTGGCGAATTTACCCCTTCCTTTATCATCATGTAATGACCTGCTTTGTCCCTTGAGGCTGTTTTTGACTGAAGGTTTATTTTGTTTTATATAAGCACAGTTGAGTCTACCCTCTTGGCTTTCATTTGCACGAATATCTTTTTTCATCCCTTTACTTTGAGCCTACATGTATCTTTCAAGCTGCACTAAATCTCTTATAGGAATTGTGTTATTGTATTTTCTTTATCAATTGAGACATGTTAACTTTTAATAGGAGAATCCAATCCACTTACATTTATTATAATTCTGGTAGCTTGGGGGCTTACCAATGACATCTTATTGTGTGCTGGATATTTTTTACGTCCTTTCTTACTATTTTGCTCTTTTCCATTGGACTTGTTGATTTTCCATAGTGGTATGCTTTGATTCCTTTCCTTTTATTTTGTGTGTGTTTACTGTAGGTTTTCCTTTTGTGCTACCTGAGCTTATTTGGAACATCTTACACTCTATTAATCTATTTTAAGCTAATCACCACTTTTACTACATACAATACTATTTCCTTTTACTCTCCCCCATTTTATGTTTTTGATATCACAATTTACATTTTTTGTGTTCATTAAAAAATTGTTACAGCTATTTTTAATACTTTTGTTCTTTAGTCATTATAATAATTAAATAGTTAATACACCATCATATTATGGTATAAAGTATTCTGTATCTGACTATATACTTAACCTTACCAGTGTGTTGTATGTCTTCATGCTACTACTAAGTGTACTTAAATTTCATCTTAAATAACTTGAATTTCTTGGGAAGCAGGTTTACTTGTGATGAATTCTCTTAGCTTTTGTTTGTTTGGAAAAGTCTTTATCTTGCTTTCATTTCTGAGAAACAACTTTGCTGGGTAAAGTATTCATAATTGGTAGTTTTGTTTTTTTTCTTCAATCACTTTTAATGTATGAACCCATTTTCTCCTGGCCTTTAAGATTTCTATTGAAATAGCCTTATGACAATTCCTTTGTACAGAAGAAATATTTTTTGATCACTTTAAAAATGTCTCTTTGTCTTTGATTTTAGTCTGTTTTATCATGATGTGTTTTGGAGAAGATTGTTTAGGATAGAAATTTGGGGGTAACTAATTAGTTTCATGAACTTGGTTGTCCAAATCTCTCCCTAGGTTTTAGGAGTTTTCAGTCATTGTTTTTAAAATAAGCTTTCTAACCCATAATCCCTCCCTTTTCATTCTGGGACTCCAGTGTATATAGTTCTTAAAGCTATTCCATAAGTCCCATAGGTTTTCTTCATTCCATTTTTAAAACGCTGTCTCTTCATGCTCTAGCTCAGTGATTCTTTTTGCTGCTTTACCAAGTCTGCTGTTGAAATTCTCCCACACATTTTTTTTCAGCTACAAAATTTCTTTTGATTTGTTTTTTGTTTGTTTTCTATCACTTTGTTGAGCCTCTCATTTTGTTCTTGTATTGATTTCTTGATTTTGTTAATTTGTTTATCTGTGTTCTTTTGCAGTTCCCTGAGCATCTTTAGAACAATTATTTTAAATTCTTTCTCAAGCAAGTCTTATATCTTCATTACTTTAGGGTTAGTTAGTGGAAGTTTACTGTTACCTTGGTGAATTCATGCTTCCCTGTTCTTCATGATTCCTGCAGTCTTGCACAGGCATCTGTGTTTTTGAAGAAGCAGTACCCTCTTTCAGACTTTATGAACTGACTCTGTTAAGGAAAGATGTTTATCTATGGGTAGAGGCAAAAAGGAGCATGTTGTGACTTCAGGTCTAGTGGTACAGGGTGCCAAATTTGGGGATGTGTTGCAGTTCTGAGTCTGGTGTGCCATAATGACTCATTGGCTCAGGCTACTGAGGCTCAGGCTTGTGGGGCCCACAATATCAATAGCATTGTAGGAGGTCTTCAGAGGCTTCAAGGGCTGTTGATACATCCAGTAGCGATGCTAGATTTAGTGCCTAAATATCACGTAGCTGTGGTGGTTGGAGCTGGTGATGTGCACACACTTGGCTGTGGTGACCTGTGTAGTGCCTGTAAGTGCCTGTGTAGTAGTAGGGACTGGTTGCAAGCACACATACAGTGATGAGGTTCAGGCAATAAGCAAGGATCAGGGTCAACTTTGGGTGCATAGGCAGCTGGGGGCAGGGGCCTTGGCATTTGGCATGCACTAACATAGGTGCTGGGTCTGACCATGGGTACATGGCAATGCAGACCAGTGTGAGGAGTCAGGCTGGGAGCATGCAGTTGTACAGCTAGAGTGGCTTACAGAAAGTGGTTCAGTGGGATGACAAGAGATGCAGCTGGGATCAGTCCCACAAACAGCAGTGGTATTCTATCTGTTGGTGTGCACCCCAATGGCTGCATGTCTTCTCACAGGCATGTGTACAGCAGTGGAGATCAGTGATGAAGGTTGAGTTGGTAACATTCAGATGCACAGTTGGTTGGTGAGCTTACAGGTGAACTTAGTGGCACAAGACAGTCAGTGGAAATAGGGCTGATTTTGGGCCTATAATTATCTGTGGGGGACTTGGCTGTTAGTGTACCTTTCCATGGCTACTGGATCTCACCATGGGCACACACATGGCAGTAGAGGCTGGTGATGTGTTAAGCAGAGAGTGTATACACAGCTGGAGGTACTGGCCCTGAAGGAACACAATGGTGAAAGTTATCTTCAGGGGTCTAGGCTGGCATCTTGTACTTGTGCAGCCTCAGAGACCTGGGCATGAACTGCTGGTGTTGATCCCAGCTTTCAGCTGGGACATGGGGATACTATGGCTAGAGTCTTTGAGTGTGACCACCTATAGGGTAATAACTGATGCAATTTGCAGACGGCTTGTGGCAACTGTGTTAACTATTGTTTTTTTCAGTGGCGTAAGCTGCTGGAGGTACTCTGCAGCCACATCACTTGGAACCATGGTTGTTCCTGCTGTGTGGTTTACACAGATAATTACTGCTCTTCTTCATTGTCCCTAGCCATCTCTATATGACTCAGCTTTGCCAGTCTTTGTGTGGGATGAAGCTGAAGTTTATGTGGTGTTCTAAAAGGCTGGGGAAGCTGTTTGCTCATCCAGCTTTCCCATTCCCATTTAGGGCAACTTTTTTGATCTTGGAGTTCCTTCTTGGTGCTGAGCTGACCTGGTCTAAAAAATGAAATGATGTAGGGTAAATAAAGCTGTTCTTCTTTCCCTTTTTGTGTGGTTATTCTCAGTTATTTTGTTTCACTTTATTGCTGAAGTTTCATAAGTGTACTTCTGAGTTCTTCCAAAGCTGTTTTTGCTCATGGATATTTAATTATGTAATAGTTGATCTTTGTTGGGAGGATGAAGACTGGGGTCTCCTGCATCTGGGGCTTCCAATTCCCTGGCCATGGCACTAAACCAGTCTGTAGACTGATGGGATCCAGGCTGTGATTGAAGCTTGCCTGAGCTCTGCCTCCTGTCCCCTCTCCCCAACCCCTCCAGAGCTGGGAGGGAGGGAGTGACACTCACCAGTGTGGCTGCCCCTCCTACTTTCCCCCTCCCCTGCTCTGTCTTCCAGGAAACAGACTCATGGTGCCAAAAAGTTTGGGGACAGCTGCCCTATGCCACCACCTCAATGATGTCACTCTTGTAAGACTAATATTGATGACTGGTTGGAGTCTACAGGTTACCACCTAAATAAACTGCCTAAAGCACAGGTGAATCAACATAACCAAATAAGTTAAAAATAGAATGTTAGATTCATTGAGAAACATGACCTGTGCTTCATAGGACTTCATTATATTAGGATGACAATGGTTACTGAGAAATAAGTTGATTCAGACACCAGCCCACAGTGTCTGAGTCATTATGGATGAAATGAGACATTCACAGGGACTACTGAATCCGGTGGAGGAAAAAGGAGAGCATGGCTTTTTTCTCAAGGGGAGCAAAAATGTTGGCCCTTGCTATGGCCAGCCTTTATTGGGTTTCTGGCACATTACATGATGGTCCTCATTTACTATGCACAGGTTCGCTTTAGGTGGTTATTTTTTACAGAAAACAAAGGAATCAATGCTGCTAATCACATCACAGAAGAGGGATATTTGCAAATGAAAAGGCAAAAGTGGTTGAACTGGTTACACTCATCCTTAGAAGGTTTAGCATGGATTTTAGGAAGTTACATTGCAGTAAATGTCCTCAATTCAGGGTGAGGGAGTTTTTTTTAGCAAAGAGCAAGTCTCAAAGTGGCCTAGGCACATTGCAGGCCTGATTCCCCATGGGGGGACCTATCCATGGGCATGGGTCCTGTGCATCTCTGAGTGGTAGCTAGGTCCACCCCATGCAGAACGGTCTCCTAAGTGACATTAAATACTATATATTCAATAGTTACTCATGTAGAAGTCTTTTTACAGGACATATGTTTTTATTTCTCTAATGTAAATACTAGGAAATGAAATTGCTAGTTCATTTGGTAATTTTATATATACATATATCAGAAATTGTTAACTCTTTTCACAAGTGGCTATACCATTTCACATTCCTGCCAGCAATGTCTAAGAATTCCAGCTGTTCTGTATTCTTGCTTACACTTGGTGTTATTGGTCTTTTAAATTTTAGCCATTCTAGTGTGTGTTTAGTGATATCTCTTTGTAGTTTTAATTACCTTTTTCCTAATCACTATTGATGTTTGCTGTTAATGTTTTATTTTTCTGTGGTATAGTGTCTTTTCAAATCTTGTTTTCTATTGGATATCTGTAGACCTAGAGTGGTAAGAGTTTTTTATATATTCTGGGAACAGTGTATTCAGATGTCTGCATTATACATATTTTTCTCCCAGTGTAGTTTGCCCTTTCATTGTCTTAACAGTGAGATTTCCACTAAATAAAAGATTTAATTTTGGTAAAGTTCAGTTTATTTCCTTCTTATGATTTAGGTCAGAGGTCCCCAATCTTTTTGGCACCAGGGACCAGTTTCGTGGAAGATAATTTTTTCATGGATGGGGGAAAGGGAGATGGCTTTTAGCCTGCCACCAGATGCAGCTTAATTGTCACTTGCCTCTCACTGATAGGATTTTGATATGAATCTGCAAGCAATTGTTTTATTATGGTCTCTGTACAGTCAATCCTCTCTGCTAATGATAATCTGTATTTGCAGCCGCTCCCCAGTACTAGCATCACCACCTCAGCTTCACCTTAGATCCTCAAGCATTAGATTCTCATAAGGAGTGTGCAACCTAGATCCCTTGCATGTGCAGTTCACAGTAGGGTTCAATGCTCCTATGAGAATTTAATGCCACTGCTGAGCTGACAGAAAGCAGAGCTCAGGTGGTAATGTGAGTGAGGGCAAGTGGCTGTAAATATAGATGAAACTTTGCTTGCTTACCTGCTTCTCACCTCCTGCCATGCTGACTGGTTCCTAACAGGCCACAGACTGATACTGGTCTGTAGTCTGGGTGTTGGGGGCTTCCTGATTTATGTCTTTCAGATCCTATCGAATACATTTCCACCTAATTTAATGACAAAAATTTCTCCTATGTTTTATTTTAAGATTTTTACGTTTTTAGTTCTTACATCGTGTCTATTTGACCCATTTAAACTTATTTTGCATATGTGGTAAGAGGTAAAGGCCGAGGTTCATTTGTTTTCCTATGGATAGCCAATTATTCCATCACTCTGTTGAAAAGACTGTTCTTTTCCCATTTAAATATTTTTAATTGAAAAGGATAGTCTTTTGTTGAAAATCCATCAACCATATATGTGTGGGAGGATTTCTACACACTCTATTTTATGTCATTAATTTATGTGTCTATTTGAATGCCAAAACTCACTGTCTTGATTACTGTAGCTTCCAGATAGTGTAAATTTTTCCAACTTTGTTCTCTTTCAAAATTGCTTTAGTGAGTCTGTGGTCTTTATTTACCTCCCCGCCCCCCTTCAAACTCTGTTCAAACCGCAGCAGGACACCAAAGTCCTGAGTGCCTAGCTTGGAATTTTCCTTTACTGCTGAATATATAGCCAGTGTAGTAGCCTCCCATTCATGGTGAAAATGGAGACTATAGACAAATGCAGGAGTCAAGTCAGTTTAGTGCTAAGAGGCAATGTGTAGGAGAGTGCCAGAGAGACCCATACGCAGTGACCCTGCCCACTTGTAAAGTAGTTCATCATTGTGTTGGACTCTCAACTTGTCATTTTGTTACTTTTGGAGACAGAAAGCAAAGTGGAAGGGTTTTCTGGCATTATTAGAGAAACACTTTTATACCATTAGTTTTGTATTTCCTACTACTCAAAAGTGATTTATTTTATGATTTTATTTTACTCCTGATTTCACACAATCAGTCTTTAAGCCATATTGTTACAGAACAGGGCCAAGGGTGGGAGGGGGGTGTATGATATACTATTACTGAAAAGACCCCCCACTAGGTTTGTTATGCCTGCCACCAGAGGAAAGCCGTCTTTCAATGCCAGAGATTTGTGAAAAGGAAAGGAAATATTTATTTAAAGTTATACAGACTTACAGTAGTGGCCTAATATCTTCATTAAAATATTAAAGTCCTTTAGGATACCCACAAATGCACAGTCCTTCCTTCTCCCTTTGCCCTAATCCGGGGTACCGTATCTCAGGAAAAGAAGTAGAAGTCCATGATTCAGGTTCCCAGCACCATCAGCTGTGTCGCTGCCAGGATCTCCAGTTAATCCAAAGCCATGTGGCACCTTCTCATGGCCCACCAGCAGGAGTCCTTTCATCCCTCTTCTTCCAGGCAAAGTCTCTCCTGCTTCCTAAGTCATGTGCAAAAAGGGAGCACCCCAAAGCCACATGGTCTTCATTCTTGACAAAGCTGCAAGTGTCTCCACTCTGCCAAATCCTCATGGTTCTCTCCCCACCAAAGCGGCAGGGGTCCCCACTTTGCCAAAGTTGCTTGGTTCTCTCTTAGAATGGCTGCTGAGTCTGGGTTTAAATCCCCATGCCAACCTTCCTCTGCACCCCCATTTCTGACTCCTCCTACAATGAGTTATACCTGCCAGCATTTCTCTATTCTTCCAGGTTTACTGGGCTGCCATCGTAAGTCTGGTCAGGTGTGGCCCCATGTCATGGAACCAATCTTCTCCAAGCTCTCACAGTCTTTGTAACCAGGGGGAGTGGCCCCCAGTTACACCTTGGGTGGAATTCACTTCTATCCCCCTGGCTCAAAGCATGGCCACAGCTATTTGACATATCTATGCAACCAGTTAAAGGTTATAGATATGTTAAATAATCATGCTGGAGGGTAGCTACAAAGCTGTGGCTGTAGAAAACAGCCCTGCATGTTCCTGCTCCATGTGTCCCTTCCCCGAACTCATACCTGTGGAGGGGAGGGTGAGGACATCCTATATATCTTTCTAATATTTCCTGGAAAGCTTGAGTTCTGGACCCTATTCCAAATCCCTATTTGGGACCCCCCTCTGAGCTGCACCTTGTTACAATAGTAGCTGAGATTAAACACTTTCTGGTTATTGCCTTCCTTGGAATAAGATTTCCAATGGTTTAATCCCACATATTTGTGATTTACATTCTGCTAATAACCACCAATATAAATTTCCTTATTGACACTGCTGTTATCTATTGGCTATCTAACTAAGTCCTGGAGGCTGATCCCCTTTCTTTCATGTTCCTTTTTGTTGCTGTGTTTATAAATTGCAAGTATGCAGGTGTGTAGACAAGAACAGGCACTATATGTATGATTTTGTACTTCATAAAATTAACTCTCATTTATGTAAACATTTTATTCTTCAAAATTTACAAAGGATAACTGTATGTATGTAATGTTTTGTGATTCTTCAGTGAGTTATTAGCCTAATTCATTCTCAACTTTTTTTTTTTTTAGTATTGCCTTCTAATGAGAGAAATTAAATACTAAAGATTATTATTTTCTGGGGAAAAGTTGAATTTAGAAAAGCCACAAACCATTGTAGTATTTAAGCTTTTTGCTCTCCAAGATCCAATTTTCTACTTGGGAGGGATGATGCCTCTGTTGAGAATCCATGGTCTAATCGATAAAACAAGCTAATCCTATAACAAGTGCAATGATAATAACTTTTCTTTGTTAAATGACTCTTACATACCAGACCCTGTACCACATGCTTACCAAGTTTTATCCAATATAGCTGAAAAAAAATACGAGTATACAATTTCCATCTTGTGAATAAAGAAATTGAGATCAAGACGTTGTTACCTTATCTAAAACCAAATTTCAAAGTGCATATCACAAGATGGTCTGTGTAGATCTCAGAGATCTCTTTCTAGTACTCTCCACTCTTGACAACAATCCTATTGAAATCAATGGAAAAGTCATTACATTCTGTAGCCAGAGATATATATTTACTTTGGCACTTAAAGCCCCAACACATTGGCTTCCAGAAATGGTGCTGTTCTTCTTGGTTGGCATTGCTTGCAGGTCATCAGAAGTTTGTTGGTCTGAATTGCTTGTAGCTTATTGAGAAGAACGGTTGGCAAATAATTATAAGGAACTCTGGAAATATAAAAGGATAATTCTAGGGAGTATTTTTATAACCACAGAGTAAAAATATTATTTTGGAGGGGAGAATTCAGATTTAATTTTCCTATATCCTGATACTCTAAAGAGCTCTTTATCCACAATATTTAAAATTATACCTATTTTTCATTTATATATGTGCCTAATTTAAAAAGGTAAAGGTAACATGGGACATAGTAAAAGTCATATAGGATAGGCAAATATAAAGTAAAAAGGTAAACTTTTCTCAGCCCCAACTTGTATACTCAGAGACATCTTCAGTTTTTCCATAAATTTTAAATGTATATATTAGCACATATACATATATATACCTGGATATACTTTTACAAAATTGATATTACAGTATCCAAATTGTGTCATATTTTTCTTTAGTCCTTCTTTTAAAATTGTTGCATTGTGTAGCATTTCATTGTGGCTGTTTCATAATTTCTTTGACTCATTCTATATTAAATGATATTTATTATTCCAAGGAGTCTCTTGAAGAATATCCTCAGTACACATAATTTGGCATATTTGTG
Organism: Tonatia bakeri; assembly: GCA_004024845.1. NCBI lineage: Eukaryota > Metazoa > Chordata > Mammalia > Chiroptera > Phyllostomidae > Tonatia > Tonatia bakeri. Next base: position 19,200 of record PVIA01003140.1, on the reverse strand, counting down.
AATATATTTATACAGTAAATTATAGCAATGAGACTTAAGTCAAAGGGTATGTGCACTGTAAATTTTCCTAAATATTGCCAAATTTCTCCACAAAAGGGATACAGAAAACTACACCGATTTCAGACAGTGTGTGAGAAGACCCATTCTAACAGCACTAGATACTCTAAAACTAAAGATTTTGCCAATCTCATAGATGAAAAGCAATGTCTTATTTTAATTTGCCTTCTTTTAGTTATTAAGAGAGGTAGTCCATATTTTCATTTATTTGTTACTTGTGTATTTTTAAAAGAATAAATTGCTTAGTCATACTTTTATCCAATTTTTATTGTGAAATCCATGTTTAGTTTTGTTTGATTGTATGAACTATTTACAAATGAAACAAATAATTTTTTCATTTATGTGACTTTTTTCAACTTTACCATTTTAGTTATGGCTTTTAGAAGTTTTCAATTATTTGATGTTTAAAACAATCAATTGTGTTGAGGTAAGATTTACATAAATAAAATGCACACATTTTAAGTTTATAGTGTGACGAGTTTTGACAACTGAGTTCACCTGAATAATAACTACTTTTATCAAGACACAAAATAATTCTATCATCCCAACTAGTTTTTTCAAGTTCTTTGCAGATAATTCCACCTGTGGTCCTAGGAAAGAACCCATTTGCTTTTTGTTACTACAAAAAAGTTTGTCTCTTCTAGAATTTATGTGGAATCATATAGTACATACTCTTTGTTATTGGGATTTTGATCAGCATAAATCTTGACATTCATCCATGTTTTATATATCAGTAGTTTATGCCTTTTAATTGCTGAGTTGTATTCATGTATACAGTACAATTTGCATATATAGTCCCTTTTTGTACTAGTTGTCCAGGACTGCTGTAAGAAATGCCTATAGGCAGAGTTGCTTGACAAAACAGGAATTTATTCTCTCACAGTTCTGGAGGTCAGAAGTCTAAAACTGGCAATGTCATGCTCTTTGTCTAAAGGCTCCTTGTCTTCTCCTTGGCATTCTTTGACGTGGAACTGGATATTTTCAGTCTCACTTCTGTCTGTTCCTATATCTCTTTTCCTTTTCTTATAAAGACACAGGTAACTGACTTAGATAACTGACTAAGCCAACCTTACTTAAATGCAACTTCTTCTTAATTAATTATGTCTGAAATGACCCTATTTCTAAGTATGGTCACATTCACAGGTATCAGAAGTAAGGATCTGAACATATCTTTTGGGGGACACAGTTTAACCCACCACAATTCTGCTTTGGCCCTGGGAAATTTGTCTTCCTGTGTGAGAAATGCATTTATCACATTCAACATTCCCAAAGTATTGACCATTCCAACATCAACTTAAGTACAAAATATCATCTAAATATCATCATATCAAAAAGTTTGAAATCTGTAATTGAACAACAATAAAGTAATTTAATTTAAAGAAAGTTTGAAATTTCATCTTTGATGTCTTCTAAACCAGGTTTGGGTGAGACACTGGGTGAAATCTATCCTGGGCCAAAATTCCTCTCCACCCACTGACTTTTGAAAAGGGAAAACAAGTCACCTGCTTTCAAAATACAGTGGTAGGGCAGATGTAGAATAGATATTCCCATTCCAAAAGTAAGGAATTAGAAAGAAAAAAAGGAGTCAGGTGTCCTTAGGCCTGAAACCCAACAGGACCAAATTCCACTAGATTTCAAGACCTGAGAAGAATCCTGTATGTGTTGCTGCTTTGTTCCCTGGGCCCTGCTAGGTCAGTAGCACCATTCTCTTGTCACCCCCAGGGTGGTGACCTTGCTCTCTCAGCCCACCAGGGCAGTGACTCCACCATCTTTGGTCCTCAAAGTCATTCTTTCCTCATTTAATCTCATCTTGGTCTTTTTATCTACTGGAATAAATTCTTGAAGACATTGTTGGTCTTCTGTGGATGTCATGGGGGTCCTCATCACTAGACAAAAGACTTCCTGGATAACTCTCTACTCCTGGCTTCTGCTAAAATGGTTGATTGGATCCATAATCATAAACCTATCTCTTTAGCAAATAGTTTTCCTGCCATGCCCTTGGTTTTGTTTCCAGAATTTATCTGGATAGGTTAAAATTTTTCCAAATCATTATGTGCTGGTTTTTTCTGCTAAATGATCTCTTCCTCAATTTATCTCTTTCTTCTTGAATTTTACCATAAGTGGTGAGGAGAAATCAGGCCACACCTCTCACACTTTGATTGGAGATCTCTACAGCTTAATATTCAAGTTCATATGTTCTGTTTTCACCACTGAATAACAGAGAACAATACAGCCTAGTCTTTTGCCACTATATAACAAGAATTGTCTTTAATCCAGTTTCCAATAACATCTTTCTCATTTTCATCACTCCCAATAATGAGTCTCAATTATGAATTGATATTTAATTTTGCCAAATGCTTTTTCTGGCATCTATCAAGATGACCAATTACATTTCTCCTATTATGTTAAATATGATGAATCATGCTGATTGATTTCCAAATATTAAAAAGGTTTTCATTTTGCATTCCTGGGACAAACCTGAGGTTGTAGTTGACTTGATTTCCTAATATTTTGTTGATAATACTTTCATTTACATTCATGAGAGTTATTGCTATATAGTTTTCTTATTATACATTTGTCTGGTTTTGGTATCAGTAATTAATGCTTATCTCACATAAAGAGCTGGGAATTATTCCAAAGGGTATGTGTAGGATTGGTATTTACTTTTTAAAGGTTTGGTAGGAAACTTATCCAAGTCTGAAATTATTGGTGAAAATTTTTAACTATAACTTTAATTTTTTAGAAGATATGGGCTATTCATATCTTTTAGTTTATTTTGTATCTCTTATGGTAACTTCTGGCTTTCATCAAACTATTTATCAAATCCTTGCATTCTATTTTTCTCTAGTTCATATAGTCTACTCATTTCTCCTGCTCATTGTCTTTCAAATTGGGGCCTGGTAGACAATGAATATTAAGAAGGCTGTTAGAATTTTATCTACTCATCTTATTCTTCCCATTATGTTGCTGAGTAGAGTTGGCTAGGTACCGTACAAATTCCTGAAATCTTGTGTTTCACTTTTCTCTTGGCTTCTATTTAAAGTATATGGCACAAAGATATGCACCTTATTTGTTTAATTTCTACTGATATATTTTTTGCCAGTTTTTTAAATTAATTATTTTCTTTTTCTAGTTTTTTCTGTTACTTGGCCTCATTTCACCAAAATCTTACACTAAAAATGTTGTGATATTTCTTCCTTCCTTCTTTCCTTCCTACCTTCCTTCTTTTCTTCCTTCCTTTCTTCCTTTCTTTCTTACCTTGTTGGTGTGTTGGCTTTAGTACCTCATAGATTACAAGATAATGGAGGACAAAGACATCATTTTATATTTTTCGTCTGCTCCTCCCCATGACACTGGACACTTAGTAATGATTTAATGCCTATTGGCTATCAATTGATCAAAATGTGAGTTATAAACTAAAAGACAAATCTTGATTTGTGATCTTTAGATTCTACTCCAGTTTTTACAATACTCACTTCCAAGGTTAAGGTTTTAATGATTTAGAGAGGTACAGAATCCTATGGTAAACAGACATCACATTTTATTATTTTAATTTTTATTTCTATTCCTCTACTTTTCATCCTTTTCCACCTTAGCTGTTGGAAAATGCAATTTTTTTCCCCTATTGATTTGGTTGACCTTGCACATTCAGTAAGTATTGATTCTTCCCTGAACTCTTTTACTACATTTCTAAGACAGCCAGAAGCTTTATTTCATTTTATTCAAACCAGCATTAACATACCAGTTATTCTATACAAAACAGCTGAATTTTCCCAGTTTGTAATTGCAATTCAACTACTTCTGTCATTGTTAAAGATAGCCTATCACTCTTCTTCAATTTGCTAAAGGGATTTTTTTACTTAGTGATTGTTTACCAAGGTGATTATATATCTAATGTGTGTGTGCTTTTTTTTATACCATGTGTTGGGAAAATAAAGTAGAATTTTCTGTTTTAAAGTATATTTGAAAAACATACATTAACCTAACATATGTTTATTGTACCTTATAAACAAAGTTTAATTGTAGAATTTGATTATTATTTGAATGATCAAGATGGCAAATACACTTTGGTTCAAACACAAGTGAGAACAAATTATAGTCTAGAGAATAGAGTGTTATTTAAGTCTGCAGTTCAGAATTTTATTGCTTCATATTCTTACTTCTATAATTTGTGTATGTTCCCTAATTTCTCATTGCTCTATTTTTTTATGGAACAGCTGTTGTTGTTTACTCTAAAGAAACCCTGGAAGTAATTTCTTACCACTATCAATGTGTGATAATGTTTAGTTAATCTCAGTTATATTTACTAGGAACTATATATTGTCTAGCACGGTTTTTATTTGTTGCTGGATAATACAATACTTAACATATTTTGAACTCAGCTATTTAATCTACTAATTAAGGATACTTAAAAAAATAATGACTCGTGGCTGGTATAGCTCAGTGTATTGAGCATGGGCTGTGAACCAACCAAAGGGTAACGAGTTCAATTCCCAGTGGGGGTACATGCCTGGGTTGTGGGCCAGGTTGCCAGTAGGGGTGTGTGAGAGGCAACCACACACAGATGTTTCTCTTCTTCTCTTTCTCCTTCCCTTCCCCCCTCTCTAAAAATAGATAAATAAAATATTTAAAAAAAACAGTAAGTGAATAAATTGTACCAGGTGACTCTTCAAATGTCTTCTAACATATCTGATTCCAATGTTTATGCTTGTATAAATGATCCGGTACTTTACTTTTCAAAAATAAATATCTAAACTCACAGGATCTTGAAAAGTATAATGCTGAATGCACATGTCACATGTCAGAACTAAGAATTTTGGTAATATTTTGTCAAAATGCTGGGAACTTAAGAGAATTTATATTAGTGACTTCCACAAAATTCAGGATGACCAACTAACAATGACCGGATGATGGTGTCTTTCTAACCTTATTATTAAAGTTCTTTTAGGAAAAATTCACACACTTACATTATAGGAAGTGGTGATTTTATTGAGCATTTTAAAAATAGTCTAAATTTACGTTATAGACTTTCTAATAGGAGATGGAGAAATGTAAATTTTGTCTATCTTAAACTCTCCTAGCTGTGTGATGACCTGCTGTTATGAGTCTTCCACCCCCGCCCCAGTGTAACTAGATTTATTTATTTATTTACTTACTTATTTATTTATATTATTTTAATTGAATTTATTGGGGTGACATTGGTTTGCAAAACCATACAGATTTCAAGTGTACAATTTAATAAAGCATCCCTGCATACTGCATCATGTACCCACTGCCCCAAGCAGCCTCTTTCCTTCCATTCCCATTTCCTTTCCCTTTACATGTTGTTTGACTAATCCCTGCACCTTCTTTTATCTAGTCCCCCTTTCTGCTCCCTTCTGACAGCTGTCATTATGTTCCATGTATCCATGTCCAACATGTACAACTGTTGTTTAACAGTTTATTCTTTTCATTGTGCTATGTGTTATTTATGCTTCTGTAGGTGGTAACTGGAAAGTTTCCACAATCACCAGTGACTTGCCAAACGCAGGCACAGCTCACAGGTTTATATTATACTATGTGGACAGCATAGAAGTTCAGTCCCCATATATTTTTATGGAACAGATGGAGCTCGATTTCAGAATGGCCATGAAGATGTATTTAATGTAAGTAATAAAATCAAGTAAAATCTGATAAGTGATACAGTTAGTACTTTGGAATGAATGAAATCTCTTAAATTTGGCACTTTCTATTACAACTACATGTGTCCTGTAGATGATCAATCAAAAATAATTCATAGCAGTTTTGCTCAATCAGCTCAAGCAAATTGAACACAAATAAAACTACAACATAATAGACTATAGCTAGAGAAAAATACTAGATAGCTAACATTGTTTTTGTACTTGTGGCTGTCAAGAACAAGGGCTTATGCCTTCCTGGCTGAGGTCCTAACAGACAAGGCTCAAAATCAAGATCAAAAACTGAAAAATAAAATTGTCAAATAAAGGAGGGCAAAAAAGTTGTCATTGTTAGGTCATAGCTGGACACACTGAGATCAAGAGCTAGGGAGAAACAGGTGGTAAACAGAAACAGGTATAAAAGAAACAGGTAGCAGGGGAGACCAATATCATGTTGTTAAACTAAGGTCTTAATTTAGTTTAAACTACCGAATTTTTCAGACTGTAAGATGCACTGGACCATATGATGCACCTAGGTTTTAGAGGAGGAAAATAGGAAAAAGAAATTTGAAGCAAAAAATCTGGTAAAATATTTAATAACGTAAATAACATAGGCCACTGCTCCCCCTGCCACCCACAGTTAGCCAGGTAAGCTGCATTCAGACTATAAGACACAACCCTGTTTTCCTCCCAAATTTGAGGGGATTGCATTTTATGGTCTAAGTTTGTTGAAGTCTTAGTTTAACAACTTGAAAGATTAGCATGAAACGCAAGACTTGAAATAAGTCAATCACTTTGCACTTTATATGTACTTAAAATTGTCTGTTAAATGAATCATTAGATGCATATAAAGGGATTGCTTTTAACTGGTTAGAGACAGAGAATAAAATCCCAATCAGAAAAGGATGTGCTTCAGTATCTTAAATCCTTATAGGATTCCTACTTCCATGTGGTGTTTGGCTTACCACAGCCTGTGTGCTCAGCCCACTTATGTCACAGGAGAGGCTGAATCATTTGGACACAAACTAATAGTTTAGTTTGAACTACATTTCCCATATTTTCTATGAATTAATATGTAAAGGAACTCTATGTTGGTGGTCACTACAAGTAAAAATAAAAAATGAACACATTATTTTGCATGTGTAAGAAATAGTTTTAGAAGTGACTATACCAAAAGTATAGTCACTTTGAACTGTTTTTGTTTTTCTTTGCTATTTTTTTTCAAATTTACTTTTAAATCAAAGTATTACTTTACATGTTATCTAGGGTTAAATAATTCTGAATTATGTAGTAAGAAAAGAACACATTTAATCCCTCATTTTTAATTTTCCTCCACAGGAAATCACATTCACATTTTTATGCTTTTCTGAGCACTGCTACCTAAATTTCAGCTTTCTGTCATTTTGCTTACTCTTGTTTGAGCCTTGGAATTGCTATGTTTATATCTAGTTTGAACGGGTGATGGCTTCATGAAGTTTAGTAATTTGTTGCTGATTTTGATCATCGTTTTTATTTGTTCTGATTGTTTTCTTGTAAGGGTTCTTAGATATACTTTTGCTTCCCCTCTCCTTTCCTTGTTCCTTACAGTTTCTTTGTATAGAACTTTTCTTTATTAATTGTGTTGAAATTCACAAGCCAAATTTACTGTGTTAACTATTTTTTTGCATTTGTTCTCAAATTAGATTTATTTTGATGACATTGGTTAATGGGGTCATATAGGTTTGAAGTGCCTATTTCTACAATACATAATCTATATATTGTATTGTGTGCCCACCACCCAAAGTCAGATCATTTTTCTTCACCATTTATTAGCTGCTTCCCTCTGGTAACCAGGGTACTGTTGTCTGTCTCTGTCTATGAGTTTCAGTTTTATATCCCATATGTGAGTGAAATCATATGGTTCTTAGCTTTTTCTGACTGACTTACTAACTTAGCATAACATTCTTAAAGTCCATCCATGTTGTTGCCAATGGCAGTATTTCTTATGGCTGAATAGTATTCTGTAGTATATATGTATCATATCTTCTTTATTCAATCCTCTATTGAAGTACACTTTGGTTGTCTCCATGTCTTGACCACAGAACATAATGCTGCAATGAACAGAGAGCTGCATAATTCTTTGTGAGTAAATGTTTTTGAGTTTTTTGTATAGATACCCAGAAGAGAGATTTCTGGGTCATACTGTCTCTCTATCTCTCCTCTCATCAATAAACATATCTCTGTGTGAGAACTTTTGAAAAAGAAAATAAACAACAAAAAAACTTTGATCTTGTCCTTCTCTTTCAAATTCTTGAAGGCAAAATTTTCATTCTACTGATTCAACTTCTATGATAACTTATTTTTAGTTTTTTGAGGAAGCACCATAGTGTTTTCCATAATGCTTGTACTAGTTTATATTCCCACCAGCAGAGAATCTCAGTATTGTTTAACCGTCACCAATATTTCCAGAGCATGTTAGTCACCCCCAAAAGATCATTACACAGTGACTTCCCATTCTCTTTCCCCCAATCCCTGGCAATCTCTAATTTGTTTTCTGTCTTTTTTAAAAAATATTTTTTATTTTAATTGTTGTTGCAGTACAATTTTCTATCTTTTACTCCCATCCCAAACCACCCACCCAGCCCTCCCCTCCTCCCTCCCATTTCCACCCACCCCTAGTTTTTATCCATGTGTCCTTTATACTTCTTCCTGTAAACCCTTCTCCTTTTCCCCTGCAACTCCCCTGCTTTCTGTCTTTAAAGATTTGCCAATGCTGGATATCTCTTTTAAGATTTTATTTATTTATTTTTACAGAGAAGGGAGGGAGAAAGAGAGGGAGAGAAACATCAATGTGGGGTTGCCTTTCCTGAGTCCCTTACTGAGAACCTGGCCCACAATGCAGGCATGTGTCCTAGCTGGGAATCGAAACAGTGGCCCTTTGGTTTGAAGGCCCACCCTTAATCTACTGAACTACACCAGCCAGGGCTGGATATCTCTTACAAATGGAATCATAAAATATGTAGCTATTTGTGTTTGGCTTCTTTCACTTAGCATGATGTTTTCAAGTTTCATCCATTTATAACATGTATCAGTAGTTCATTCTTTTTTAAGTTTGAATACTATTTCATTATATGGAAATACCACATTTTATTTATACATTCATCCTTTGATGGACATTTGGGTTGTTTATACCCTTTGGCTATTGTGATCATGCTGCTACAAGAATTTGTGTATAAGTATGTTTTTTTTGAACACCTGTTTTCATTTGAGTATATACCTAGAAGTAGAGTTTCTGGGTCATATGGTAACTCTATGGTTAACTTTGGAGGAACTGACAAACTGTTTTCCACAGTGGCTGTACCATTTTACATTTCCACCAGCAGTGTTTGAGGTTTTTGTTTTCTCCTGCATCCTTACCAATTCTTGTTATTGTCAATTAAAAAAAAATTCTAGCCAAATCTTGTGGGTGTGAAGTGCTATATCATTGTCATTTTTATTTACATTTCCCTAATGATTAATGATATTGAGTATCTTTTTATATGTTTGTTTGCCATTTGTATATTTTCCTTGCCAAATGACTTATTCAAATCCTTGCCCTTTTTTAAATTAAATTGTTATTTTGTTGATGTTCAGTTGTAAGAGTTTTTTTATATGTTCTAAATATGATATCTTTATTAAATATATGATTTGCAAATATTTTCTTCAATGCTGTGGGTGTCTTTTCACTCTTTTTATAGTATCCTTTGATACACAAGAATTTTGAATTTTGATGAAATCTAATTTATCTATTTTTTCTTTGGTTGCTTATATTTTTAGTGTCATATCTAAGCAACCAGTACCAAATGCAAGGTCATGAGAACTTGTGTTTTCTAATATACTAGTTCTTTGATCCATTTTGAGTTAAATTTTGCACATTGTTTGAGATAAAACTTCAGCTCCCTTTTTTGCTTGTGCATACCTACTTGTCCTAACATTGTTTTTGAAGAGACAATTCTTTTCCTGTTAAATAGTCTTACACCCTTTTCATAAATCAACTGACCATAGGTTTACAGAGTTTATTTCTGATCCTCAGTGTTGTTTCATTGATATATTTGTATATCTTTATGTCTATATCACACAGTTTTCACTGCTGTAGATTTTTTTAATTAAAAATACATTTAAAATTGATTTTAGAGAGAGGAAGGGGAAGAGAGAGACACAGGCAAATAGACATCTATTTGTTGTTCCACTTATTTACACATTCATTGGTTGTTTCTTGCATGTGCCCTGACTGGGGATTGAACCCACAACCTTGGCTATTGGAATGATGCTCTAACCAACTGAGCTACTTGGCTAAGGCTAGTATGTTTTAAAGTCGGAAAGTGTGGGTCCTCCAACTTTGTTCTTATTTTTCTACATTGATCTGGCTATTTGTGGCCCCTTGCAAATCCATATAAATTTTAGGATCAGCTTTTTCATTTATGCAAGTTAGGCAGAAATTGGGGTTTTCATAGAATTACACTGAATCTGTAAATTATTTGGGGTAGTATTGACATCTTATTAGTATTCCAATTCATGAGCATGATGTCTTCAGATTTATTTAGGTCTTCTTTAATTTCTTTCAGCAGTGTTTTGAAGTTTTTGTTGTACTACACCTCCTTGATTAATTTTATCCCTACAAATTTTATTCTTTTTGATACTATTGTGAATAGAATTGCTACCTTAATTTCTTCTTTATATTGTTTATTATTAATGTATAGAAATGCAACAGATTTTTGAATCCTGATCTAGTATTTACTGAGTTCATTTGTTAGCTCTAATAGGTTTTTTTTTGCGGGGGGAGTAAAACCTCTAGGAATTTCTATTTGTAAGATCGTATTATCTGTAAACATAGTTTTATTTCTTTCTTTCCAAGTTATATGTTTTTTTTTTAAATTTTCTTCTTGGATCATTGCTATCTCTGGAACTTCAAATACAATGTTAGGTAGAAGTCATGAAAACTGACTTCCTTGTCTTGTTCCTGTCAGTCTTTCACCTTTGAGTATGATACTGCCTGTGCATTTTTCATAAATGCCTTTTATTATGTTCAGGAAGTTCCCTCCTCCTATTCCAAGTTTATTGAGTGTCTTTATTATTAAAGTGTGTTGGATTTTGTTATATGCTATCTTCCTTTTTCTTTGTATCAGTTGAGATAACAATGTTTTTCTTTCTCTCTTCACTGTATTTATGTGGTATATTACATTGACATTTGTATGTCAAACCACTCTCTATTCCTGGGCTAAATTCCAGTTGGTCATGGTGTATAAACCTTTTAATATACTTCTACACATAGTTTGCTAGTTTGTTTTTTTTTTTAAGATTTTTGCCTTTATAACTATACGGGGTACTTGTTTGCAGTTTTTTTTGCTAGCAGGGTATTGCTGACATTGTAGAATGAGTTAAGACATGTTCTGTACCAATTCTGTTTTGTTACGCTCTTTGAAGAACCAATTTTTGGTTTCATTGTTTCTATTTTTTTTTATTTTCTGTTTTATCTCCATCCTAATATTTATTATTTCCATCTGCTAGTTTTGTATTTATAGTTTGCTCTTCTTTTTCTAGTTTTGTAATCTGTAAATCTAGCTTAGTTATTTCATATTTCCACCCCTCTTTTCTACTCCCTTCTGCTTCCTCCTCTCTTCCTTCCTTCATTCTTCTTTTTGCTTAGACCCTCTGGATTTATTCTATCAGAATTTCTAAGGACATCTATCACAGAACTTGTCAATCTAGTTGATGGGCACCCTCTGAAATGATTTCATCCTTTAAGTTGTGAACTGATGTTTGTTCGATGCCTACAACCATCAGGAATTCCCAATTTAGGGTTCATGAAGAAGGAAACTTTGCTTAGTGCAAAACAGGTCAATTGTGATAGAGTCTGGCTGTGAAAACAGCTCAAATGTTGTACACAGCTATAAACATAGCATGGCTGTGGGCTTTGAGGCAGCCCAGGAGCCAGGCATTCCTTATCTAGATGTCTCTGCTCATCTCTTTTCTGCTCCTTGCTGGTCTGCCTTGCACTGTGCTAATCTGCTCTGCTGTGCTTTGGTCTGCCCTGTTCTCTGACAATTTGCTCTGGCCTGCTCTGACCTCTCTGATCTGCTTTGGTGCATCATCTTCCCAGGCTTCAATCAGCCAGGGAGACAGTCCTCAGTTTTTGGTTGAAAGGGAAAGTGCGTTCCCAAAGCCAAATTGGAGTTGGCTTATAAGCACAGAGATCCCTATCCCTGGTCTCTTATAGGTTTGTCCTAATGCAAATGAGGACTCTAAATCCTCACAGTTTGATTGGTCCAAAAGGCAGTGTCCTGATTAGTCAGAATAGAGCCACTCATTGGTTGGAGCTGCATGACTCCAATGGGATGGGTAAAACTTCAGTCCTATTGGTTAAAATAGGATTCCAGAAACTCTTTTATAAGGCCTGGCCTAGTTGGCAGAAATACAGTGCAGGCAAGCAGTTCAGTGCAGACTTTCTTCCTGAAACAATTTCCATGACAGGCATCTGTGTAGAAGCAGCTGTGAGGCTCTGTTGAGCCCAGTTAGCTACCAAGAGCCCTTCTTAGTAGGTGTCTTTGTTCTCAGGTTTCACAAGGTACATTCAAGTTTTATGGAATTATGTCTAAAATTTCCCTCTGAGGTTTGATTTTATTAAATTTTTATGTTTTTATTTATATGTTATTTAAAAAATTCATCTCAAAGTATTTAAAAATTTCCCTTGCAATTTTTTTGGCTCATTGGTTGCTTAATTTACACATTAGGTGTGGCTTTTCCAGTTTCCTTCTTGCATTGATTTTTAGTTTTATTCCATTTTAGTTAGAAAGGATAGACTGTATGATTTTACTTTTTTTTAATTTACAAGACTTGTTTTTGTGACAATACATAATCTGGAGAATGTCACGTGCACTTGAGAAAATTATATTCTGCTGTTTTAAGTGGAATGTTCTATACATTTCTGTTACACTTAGTTGATGTTCTACAAGTCCTTTTTCCTTATTGATCCTCTGTCTAGTTCTATTCATTATTCAAAGTGGGTTATTGAAGTTTCCAGCTGTTATTGTAGACTATCTCTCCATTTGGTTCTGTCAATTTTTGCTTCATAGATTTTGGTGATCTCTTATCAGGTGGATACATAATTCTTGTATCTTCCTGATGGATTGACACCTTTTCCAATATATAATGCCTTAAAATTAGCTGTTTTTAAATGGGTTTTATGAAAATGCATTGAAAGATGTTCTCTTGGTTATTTTGTAGATCATGGTTGGAGATATTGGAACACTCTTTAAGATTCGTATTGGTCATACCAACTCTGGAATCTCCCCTTTCTGGCACTGTAAACAGGTAAAGACATATAAGCACTTCTATCCTTTTCAAATACTTTGCAAATTCTATTCAGTAATTAGACCTCCAGGGAACATTTCTGATCTATTTTGAGTTCATAGAGTCTAACCTAGACCTTTTTATTCAGTGTAATTCTTAAAGCAGTGGTATCATATGCCTTTATTAATAAATTAATCCATAATTACTTAAGAGAAGCATCCCAATCAAACAGTTTTTCACCTCTTTGCAAAGAAAATAAAATACTTGGGACTCTGGATTCACTCACATTGCTTCTTGATGTGGTTATATTAGTAATAAAAAGGTGACTAGGTGGATGTTATCTGCTTCAGAAGAATTATAAAAATAAAACAATAGCATTGGTGAAATAATATACTAGATCTTGAAATCTAGCTCTCAAATTTCATCTGCTCATGCTAACCAAGGTAATTCCCCCTGTACACTTTCAGGAGGGAAAAAAAAAGGCTTACATTTTTTACATTGTTTAGAATTAAATTTTTTTACTTATTAGTATGATTGCCAATAAATGCAGATCTTCAAAACCGGAAATCACACAGCTTGTCATTCATTTTTGTATATAGTGTATTTCCACCTTTTGTCACTTCAAAGCAAATGATCTTTAACTAAATAACTTCTTAAAATGCAAAGAACATTTAGTCAAACTGTTATTTTTGGCAAACTTACTCAATGGTTTACAATATGAGAAAATTAGTTAAAAATATATAAGATGAACATATTTTAGTTCATTAACAAAAACATATAGCTGTTACTAATGCTATATTTTCTTTGCATTAAGCCATGTAAGGTTCTGAGGAAGATTTAAAAAATAAACATAACTTTATGGAAATACAGAAAGTTGAGGTTTGATTTCAAAATTCAAAATTATTGCCTGGCCTCCAATTAAAACAATTATCTCTTTTATACTATGTACAGATTTTAAAGTACAATACTGAAATTATTAAGTGATCATATATAATACTATTTTTAAACTTTTTCTCTACTAATTAACTAAGCTAATTTACGAAAATGAGCATTAATTCTCCTGTCATCTCATTTGATTGATAACCAATAAGCAATATTATATTCATTTTGAAGCTCAAGTGCTGATATAGTGTTTATTTTAAAAGTTTATATAATATTGCAGAGGAAAAACAAAAAAATGAGGCTGAAAATTCCTATTGTCTTTTTCTCTATGACAAGTTCTTTCCATTGCAAGGTAAATTGTTTGTGTGAGGCTTACCTCACCTGACTTTGAGTACCTGTGAAGAAGAGAGATGTTCTTAATTCTCAGTTTTATCCTGGGTATATAAAAGTGTGTATGTAACTTACTTATCTAGTCAAATTAAGGTACTAGATAATTAGTTGGGAATTTTCTGTTCAATTCTTATAATACAGTTTAGAAGTTTGAAATTTAAAGTTCTAAGTAAACCAGTTTGTGCCTCTGACTTAAAGGGATTTGAATTAAAAGACAGTCTATTATAGCAAAAATGTTGGAATATTTTCACAGCATATAAAATATTTCCATTGCTATAATGACTTAATCTTGATTCGTTCATGTTTAGTTAAGGAAGATTACAAAATATAAAGTTTTGAATAGTGATTTATTTTGTATTTCTCAAATTATCATCTTTGAGCTTCAATTAAAATAATCAAATCAAATACTGGTGGCATGGTAGCAGTCTTATAAACCAATTCTGTGAAGTTCTTCAGGACCCCTTCCAAAAATATAATTATACCATAATCACACCTGATGTGAATTTAGGAAGGCAAATTTCCAGGCCTTATCACAGAATTAGTAAATTTAGGGATTGAAAGTCTAAATTTATAATACCATGATTTCTTAAACACATTCAGTTGAAAATCTCTGATTTGGGGTATTTTAGAAATGAATTTAACATATAACAACTCACTACAATTTTTAAAATAATATTAATAATTGACTTAGGTAATGGTAGATTTTAGAATTAGAAAACCTAATTTCAAAATTCGGGAAGATGGCGGCCTTGTTGGAGGAATCGTGATCCCCTTCCCCAGTGCACAGGGGAGAATTTGGCCGATCTGAGGAGGAACAGAGCAGGAGACCACCGATATTGCAACATTTATGAAAATAGGACATTAAAAATTATCCAGACATTGAAGAAACGGACAGTAAGAGGACTGCTTTGGGATAATAAGGGCCCTGGGATAGGCGTGGAGAGTAGGCCGGTGCTCCTGGGTCTGTCTTAGGGCACATGGGAGAGCGGAGTCGCTGCTCCCTCCCCAGACAACAAGGATTGAGAAGCAGCTCAGGAGTTGTGGGCACCCACGAACTTCCTGAGGAACAGTGAGCACCCCAGTCTGCTGGACCAAGGGAGACCTTGCCATAAGGGCAGAGGCCTTGCCGTGGGCGCCTGCACCCCCAACCCGGTGAGTGTGTGGTTTTGGGGAAGACTGAGACCCCATGGCCATGAACAAGGGAAGGGCTTCTGGAGGTGGGGGGATTTCCAGTGGACACGCGCCTCACCGGGATACCTGACTCTCAAATGGTAAACCTAGAAAAGACACAGCGCTTCGCGGGTTCCTGGGGCCCACAGCGGTGGCAAAGGGAAGTGCTCGACCCCTCCCAAACCCTGGAGGGTGGATCATGTAACCGGAAGAGAGACGGGTGCTTCCTGCAAAGGTAGAGTCCAGGGAGGGAAAGTTCGAGACTCCTCGCAGTCCCTGTCAATGCACTGTGAACCCAGAAGAGAGGTGGGTGCTTTGCTGAACATAGAGCCTGTGGTGGCGAAGTTGGGGGAGGGGTGCGACCCCTTGCCATCTCCGGAGCTTTCGCCCTGAGCCCAGACAGCAATCCTCTCTGGGAAAAGCAGGTGACCAGCCCTGAGACTGACTGAGTTCTGTCTGAGAAGGGTGAAAAGCATTCTAACCACCCCTCAGCCTGCTTGAGTTGGCAAAAGCAGAAAAACTTGTTTGGCCAGTTAGAAACCAACAAGAGGTTTTTGTTTTGTTTTCTTTTCTTTTTTTTTCCTCTGTGTGTGTTTGTGTGTGTGTGTTCTTCTTCTTTTTTTTCTTTCTTTTTTCCCCCTTATCCCTCTGTTGGTGTTTGATTGTTTGATTTTATCTTGTTTTTGTTTATTAAGCAACTTCTTATTTTTTAACTCTTATTGTTTTTATATCTCTCAATTCCTTATGTTTCTCTTTCATCCATCCTAGTGCTATTACTTCCACTCCAAATCTATCTCTCCTGCAATCCATCTTCTGGGTTTTTTTCTTTGTTTGTTTTTGGGGTTTTTTGCCTGCGAATTACTACACATCTATATTATCTTTTTCTCTCTTTTCTGACATTTTTTATTTCAATAGTGTTTTGGGTTTTTTTTTTCTTTCTTTCTGTATAATCTTCTTGCCTTGTCTGGTTATACTGTCATTTGATAGATTCCCCCTGTTATCTCATTCACAGTGTGTTGATAATTCACTCAAGTTCCATTAGTACACGACTCAAGATTCTATACTCCTTATTCTTGTTATCTAGATCTCATAGAATCTGCCACTAGATTGTTGCTTCAATATACTGTAAATAAGACTTATTCCATACACTTGTAAATACAACTTAACACCCCTCATAGATCTCAGCTCACTTCAAAATTTCCTAAACTCTATTAATGTAGGGGTTATCTCTATTCTTTTACACACTACTCCTATTTACTATTCTTTATTCCCACCTTACCTCACAATCTGACCTCCCAAAGCCTCACAGCTTTCTAGATCTAACTAACAACACTTTCCTCCCCACTAAGAGTCTTATCTTCTTTCCATACTTTCTAAAACAGGGATAGTGGGGTGGAAGGCCATGGTTAACACTATACATAGCCAAAGGATCTCCCATCTCTTCTCTACTGGCTGCTACTGTAAATATCATAGAATACTAGCTTGCTGTCTTAACCCATTTTGCCTTACTCCTCTGACTGATCACAAAAAAGAGTAGGGGGAAGCTGTGAACACCAGGATGCCCAAGAGAGACTACAACACTGAATCTCACAGGTATTCTACCACAGAAGTTCACACCATAAACACAAGGAACCAGAACAGATCAAGTTAAGAAACAGAGGTTAACAAGAAGAGTCTCAGGAACAATGAGAAGACAATGAAACAATCTGCAAATGAAGGGAAAGGAGGAAGCCTCAGAAGGAAAGCTACATGAAATAGAGGCAACTCAACTACCAGATATTGAGTTCAAAACAATGATTATAAGGAAGTTCAATGAGCTCACAATGAGCTTCCAGAAACTACAGGGAAGCTACAGCGATCTCACTGCAAACTATATCAATCTGAAAAAGGAAATAGAAACTATCAACAAGGGCCAAGAGGAAATGAAGAATACAGTTTCTGAACTGAAGAACACAGTAGAAGGAACGAAGAGCAGGATCCATGAGGGAGAAGATCGGATCAGTGAATTGGAGGACAAAGTAGAAAAAAACATCCAGAAAGAACAAGAAAAGGAAAAGAGGCTCAGAAAAAATGAAGAGGGATTGAGAAAAATGCAAGACAACATGAAATGTAATAATACGTGTATAATACGGATACCAGAAGGAGAAGAAGATGAGAAAGGGATAGAAAACCTACTTGAAAAAGTAATGATGGAAAACTTCCTGAATTTGATGAGAGAAAAAATCACACAAATCCAGGAAACACAAAGAGTTCCAATCAAGAGGAACCCAAAGAGGCTCACCTCAAGTCACATTATAATTAAGATGGCAAAATTTCAAGACAAAGAGAGAATATTAAAGGGAGAAACAGGAAGTAACATACAAGGGAGCCCCAATAAGGCTATCAGCTGATTTCTCAGTGGAAACACTTCAAGCCAGAAGAGAATGGCAAGAAATATTCCAAGTAATGAGAACCAGAGGTCTGCAACCAAGGCTACTTTACCCAGCAAGGCTCTCAATCAAGATAGAAGGCCAAATAAGAAGCTTCCCAGACAAAAGAAGTCTAAAAGAATATACCTCCACTAAACCAGCTCTGCAAGAGATACTAAAGGGTTTGATTTAAGGAAAGAAAGGAAAAGAGAAAGAGAGAGGGGAACACACGTACATAAATGACAACGAATAAGTACCTATCAATAATAACCTTAAATGTAAATGGATTAAATGTTCCAACCATAAGACATAGAATAGCTGACTGGATAAGAAAACATGACCCACACATATGCTGCCTACAAGAGACCCACCTCAGGATAAAAGACCTGCACAGGCTGAAAGTGAAGGGCTGGAAACAAATTTTCCAAGCAAATGGACAGGAAAAAAAAAAAAAGCCGGGGTAGCAATACTCATTTCAGGCAAAATAGACTTCCAAAAAAGGGCCATAAAGAGAGACCCAGAAGATCACTTCATAATACTCAAGGGAAGAATCCACCAAGAAGACATCGATATTGTAAATATATATGCACCCAACATAGGTGCACCCAAATACATAAAGAAAATCCTAGAGGACTTCAAGAAAGAGATTGACAGCAACACAATTATAGTAGGGGATTTTAACACCCCACTGTCAAAAATGGACAGATCTTCCAAACAAAATATCAACAAAGATATCATGGCATTGAACAATACCCTAAATGAAATGGACTTGACTGATCTATTCAGAGCCCTCCATCCCAAAGAAGCTAAATACACATTTTTTTTCAAACGTACACAGAACATTTTCAAAGATACACCACATGATAGGACACAAAACAAGTCTCAACAATGTCAAGAAAATCGAAATCATACCAAGCATTTTCTCAGATTACAAGGGACTGAAACAAGAAACCAACTCTAAGGAAAAAAAAACCCAAAACACTCAAAATCATGGAGATTAAATAGCATGCTATTAAACAATGAATGGGTCAAGGATGAAATTAGGGAAGAAATCAAAAGGTTTCTGGAAACAAATGAAAATGAACTCACAACAACCCAAAACTTATGGGACACAGCAAAGGCAGTCTTCAGAGGGAAGTTCATAGCGATACAGGCATACCTAAAAAAGATAGAAATATTTCAAACAAACAACCTAACCCTACGTCTACAAGAACTAGAGGAACAACAACAAAGACAGCCCAGAGCAAGTAGAAGGAAGGAAATAACCAAGATCAGAGCAGAATTAAATGACATAGAGACTAAAAGCACAATTCTAAGGATCAATGAAT